>CAAKHF010025637.1:3175-15496 GCA_901007745.1 Hippocampus kuda | reverse complement strand
GCGATTTTTTTTTTGGAAGATGCTAAATTTATGAATTAGTTGTTGTAAAATGTGGCTGGCTCCTTTTAATTCCAAGCAAAATAAGATTACTTTTAAAAATAATACAACTAACACACACACACACACACACATACACACATATATGTCATATATATATATATATATATATATATATATATATATATATATATATATATATATATATGCAATTTAATTAAATTTAATGGTATCAATAACAAGTAGCAGTCAGAGGTGTGACTCGTTTCTTTGTTGACTGCCCCAAACAAAACACGCAATTAACTTTGATCGGGGAAACCATTGTTCACTTTTTTTCGAATCAAAATATATATTTTTTAAAAACGTGCAATATTGGTCGTTTTTATATTTCGTTGGCAAAATTTCACATCCATGACTGGAATGGACATCTGGCGTACAGGCCAGATGCAACACTAAGTTATATTATTTCCCCTCCATTTTACCCCAAGAGTCCAGCCCATTTAAAAGAGAGCAGCCCATTACTCAAGTTACCCTATAGACAGCAAACTGGACCGATGAAGTTGGTGGCAGAGCTCTGTGGTAGCCAGGAATCATGTCTGAATGCAAATTTTGTCAGAAACTGTCTTCAGAATAGAACATTTGATTCTTGCTGTGACAATTATATCTATTATTTTCACACCATCACTCAAACAACATGGTTGAGGAGCCAAGGTGTATCATAACAAACTACAGTCGCGGTTTCATGTTGCAGTTTTCCAGAACCTTGCTCAACACATCCATCATAAAAGCAGAAACAAGTCAAATGTTGTTTGGGTTTCAGGAATGCTATCCAGCATGATTCATTTTTTTAATGTATTTTGGGGTCAGTTATGAAATACGTCAAACATGAAATGAAACCACGTGACAACACAAAAAAAACTACTTCTGTATATACAGGACTAATTGTGGAATAAATAACTATACACATATAAATAAAATATCCATTGACTGAATTAACTTGAATTCGTTCTCTTTAGTCTGTAGCGCACTTGAAGATCTCCCTCCGGCTGGAGCATCCCGAAACCGTAGCGGCTCTGATTGACGGGCGGCACTCGAGCCTGTGGGTCACACACTTCCAGGTCCAGACGGGTCAGCATCAAGAGCACAAATCTGGATGCAAAGGAGGGTAAAAGTCAAACACACACTCTTTGGTCTTCAATCTGCTTCGTGAAACTAAATCATGTGACTGGAACTTAATGCCTGGAAACATACAAGCTCCTGCTATCTTCACCCTTTGAAGCCTCATTGCCCCCCTCCCCAAAACACCCTTGCACCCCCCAGCCCCAATTCCCATAACTACAAAATCGAAGTAATTACTACAGTACAGTCTATCAACTGCCTTGAAGTGATTCTCGGCAAACGATAGTGACTACACATCATCTCCCGGCTTAATGCGCTGCACGTACATGACAGAAGAGATACGCATCTCAAAGCACTCACTTTTTGATGGTTGTCACGGCAAAGTCTTTCCCCACGCACATATTACTCCCCGCGCCCCAGGGCATGGTGAAGTACTTCAGCCTTCTGCCGTCCTTGTAGAAATCATCCTTGGCTGTCAGGTCTTCATTTAGGAAGCGGTCATACTTGAAAAGCTGTCACAAAGGAAAGATGGTTATTATTATTATTCATTTTTATATTTATATTAGTATGAGTAGTCATAGTAGTGGTAACGATATTTACTTAAAATTTTATGTCACTTTAACTATATTTATGATTTTATTGACATACCATTAAATTCATTCATTCATTCATCTTCCGAACCGCTTTATCCTCACTAGGGTCGCGGGGGGTGCTGGAGCCTATCCCAGCTGTCTTCGGGCAGTAGGCGGGGGACACCCTGAATTGGTTGCCAGCCAATCGCAGGGCACACAGAAACAAACAACCATGCACGCTCACACTCACACCTAGGGACAATTTAGAGTGTTCAATCCGCCTGCCATGCATGTTTTTGGAATGTGGGAGGAAACCGGAGCACCCGGAGAAAACCCACGCAGGCCCGGGGAGAACATGCAAACTCCACACAGGGAGGCCGGAGCTGGAATCGAACCCGGTACCTCTGCACTGTGAAGTCGACGTGCTAACCACTGGACTACCGGGCCGCCCTGACTCTGGTGGGACTCGAACCCACAACCTTTGAATTGCCTCTTTCTCAGCAACCTAGAAGTCCAACGCGCTATCCATTGCGCCACAGAGACTGATTACCATTAAATTGATTAAACAAATGTTTACTTTTTTTTTTTTAAAGAGATGCAAGTAAACTTTTCGAGATAATTATTTGTGCTGATTCCAAATATGGCCTCCTTTTTTCTCTAGTTAGTACATCAGGTTTCAATATTTTTTTCTCAAATGTCATAGCTATAAATCACAACGGATGGTTAAGTCTGCATCGTGCGTGAGGGTTAGAAATCATAAAATAAGAATATCACACAAACCTGATGCGCGAGGAAAAAAAGTGAAGAAATGGTTTTAATCACTTTCGAAAATACGTGTAGGGCCACATGAAGCGATCTCTGAATACCATTACCAGTTTTATTTTCCCAAATTTGGTTATATATTACATACACATATACCGTACACATACTGCATGTTTTATACCGTTTATATAGAGATTGGCTGGGATAAATAAAATGTTTTTTGGTGCCACATGTCGAGCTGCATGGGGTATTTCCACCCACGTGAGTGAGCAAAAACTGTTCTTTGCCCTCTAAATGTATTGAGACATGACATGAATATTCTTAAAACCTGCACTGTCCTCTTAGCACACAGTACCTGCGGTTCTTGGTGTATCTGCGGGTCCATTTGTGGGCTCAGAAAGGGAAACAGACACACTTTGTCCCCACGTCTGAGGCGGTACTCTTCCCCGTTGGCCATGCGCAGGACCTTGTCTTGCACCACGTCTCTGCTGATCATTGCGGCGGCGGTGAGTCGTAGGGTCTCTTTCAGAACGCTGTCTGTAGAATGGATGGAAACTCAGTCGACTTGAATAATGTGTTCTCCAACAAAAAAATGGCTGTATTGCTGAATTATCTATTGTGATGTTCACAAAAGTGAAGGTGGATGAATGCTGCCATGTACCTAACACGGGTGTAGCGTGTGCTTTCTTCACTCGAGCTGTGCTGGGGGTCTGCTGGGCGGAGCTGTCCTCCAGAGAAAGACCTCTCATCTCTGACTGGACCGCCTTCATGGCCTCAGGGTGAGTGAGCAGGAAGCCAAGGAGCCAAAAGGCTGCTGGTCCAGCATTACACTGAAAAGAAGAAAAAAAAAAGTTCGATATTGACATTTCATTTGGGAATTGTACAAGGGGGTTTAAGGTGATCTTATTCCCAAGCATGCTGTTTTTATCTACTGTACCAGCGATGGGCAACATATACATTTTAAAAGCTGATAAACATTAACCCTTGTGCGTTGATTTTTTTTTTAACGACACATCGGACAAAGGCACCATAATGGAATGGTGGCTTTAAAGTGTAATATCAAAGTCATTTCTAAATCCTTTTTTTTCTTGCGACCACTCAAAATGTTCAGTGGCGTCAGACCTATCCATACATATATAGTTTCTATTTACTTATTGAGGTTGGTGCCCTCTATGGACATCAAAGCAATAAAAAGCAGTATTGTGCTATGGGTATAGTAACTATCATCTGCATATAAGTAAAAAACAAAAACATTGAATTTGGACTATTCACTATGGACAAGTTAGCGCCTTCAACATGTTCATAGATCATGACATAATTTTAGTTTGTACGTCAACAGTCCTGTTATTGGATGTTTTGGTCCACAAGGGTTAAGTGTACATTTTCAATGCAAAACAAACAAACAAACAAAAAACTAGGGAAAATGGTGGGGCGGGATCCGGGAAAACCAGGAAAAAAATACCAAATATTAAAACTTATTGTCAGAAAAAAAAAAATCTGTGCACTTAATTTAACTCATTCACTCCCAAAGACGTTTTTAAACGTCTTTTCAGACTTGGTCCAGAATTGGCTGGTACTGAATGAGTTTTGTGTATTTCTTGTTCAGCGGTTTTGTGCCGTCCTTGAATGGTAATTTGGAATATTTTTTTAATAGTATGTGGTTGTTTTGTTGTTTGTCAGACATCTGGTTAGGAAGTGCCTGGTCCTTTGTGCACCCCCACCCGCCCTCTCCCCCTGTAGCATTGATGAAAAATTGTGGGTCCCTCCAATATTTAAGTCGCCCATCCCTGGATTCCACTGACTGGACACTTCATTAGGCACAGCACACCAAAATGGACAATCAAAATAGAGCATAATTATCCGTGTACGTGTACCTAATGAAGTGAGCAGAAGCAATGAGATTGAATTTTATAGCACTGTCGGCCTCTGGCTGAGAGACACCTGAGCCTGTCAGACAGTAATAGCTCAGGGTTAAAGGAGCTTTTTTTTTTTTTTTTTTTTTTTTTGGAGCACTGACAGTCAGGCCAATTGGGCACAAGCCGCAACACTTTGTCCTTCCTGCCCTTTTATATCCTCAGGTAATGACCCTCTTATCATGCCAGCAGAGACACAGGAGGGACTCTGGTGAAATGATGTGCGGCAGTGGGTGACCTGTTGGACTTTTTACGATACGATGCTCATTTTTTTTCATGAAAGATCATTAGGTCTTTTTTTTTTTTCTTTTTTGATGAGGAGCTGTATGCCATTGCTGGCCTGGAGCTATTACGGCAATCACTTCTCCATAAAGGACATAACCTTCATATCTGTTCTCCTGAGCACTGTTTTTAAAAATATACTGAGGTAGGCTTTTCTCTTTAATTGTCTGATGGGGTTTTTTTGTAAAAACATTTTGTGCTAATCTGCACTAATGACATTTAGTCTGTGCTTCTAAAATTTTATGCTTGAAATAACAATTTTAGCAAGCAAACAACGGAAAGGCAGATCAGCAGAAATGTTGAATTCTTGCTGTATTGTGGCTTGGCAGAATTCGTGGCCAAACCTAATTGGAAAAAAAAAGTTGCAAGATCATCATGCTGCTTCCTTGGCAACTTAATACGCAGAGCTTTATTGGCCCACATGGCGCGATAGAAAAAAAAGGTCAGGAATACTTTCAATAGATTAACAACAGCATTATAAGGATTATTAATTTCTTCATGGTTATTTATTTTGGAATCAAATTTTCTTCTTAACAACAGTGCCAACTGCTGGGCCTGATGGTGCGCTGGCTGACTTATTGCAAAGTCCCAACTACTTCTCACTCCTTAAGCCAATTGCTTTTCACAATGCTGTATTCCTGGCAAAAGGGGCAACAGTCTCCACTGCCCATATGGCAATAAAAGGATAAGGAGAGTAAGCAGGAACACGTTCACTCTACTGTACCTTTATTGTACGATGTATTTTTGGTTTTTTTTGGGGTGGGGGGGTGCAGGGTCAGAGATGATATTTAACTTTTTTTTGTTTTTTTTTTTTTAACTTTATAGTGCTACTCTATATTGACTATAAAATAGCAATGGGCAAAGGAAATAAATGAGTTGTTTAGCCACAAAGCCATCTTGTGGGTCATCATGAGGTCCAGTTTTTGAGAGATTGTTCTGTGCAAAGAGGATCAAATGTAAATTCAACAATGTTTCTCAAAGTCCAGTCTGCGGACCTCTGATGGTCCCCACAAAAACTCCGAGTGGTCCGCGACAAAATTTGTGATTGAATTTTATAGATAATTTGGAGCCCATTCTTTGCGGAATTGGAAGTCATTTTAAAATGTGACTGATTTAGTGGGTTTTTTTTTTCAGTTATTCAACTGACACACCATTCAAGTTCAGGCTTATTATTATTTTTCATTTCCGATCCGGTTTATCCTCACTAGGCTACACAGGGGGTGCGGGAGCCTATCCCAGCTGTCTTCAGGCAGTAGGCGGGGGACACCCTGAACCAGTTGCCAGCCAATCGCAGGGCACGCAGAGACGAACAACCATTCACGCTCACACTCACACCTAGGGACAATTTAGAGTGTTGAATCAGCCTCCATGCATGTTTTTGGAATGTGGGAGGAAACCGGAGTACCCGGAGAAAACCCACGCAGGCACGGGGAGAACATGCAAACTTCACACAAGAAGGCACAGTCGAACCCACGACCTCTGCACTGTGAGGTCTACGCGCTAACCACTGGACCACCGGGCCGCCGCTTATTATTAATATTATTAATAATAATAATTTCTAAAATTGGTGGTTTACATTTTTGAGGCGTGGTGTTGATAAATCCCCCCCACAAAATAGAGAAGCACTGACCCAGACTGCCTGTGTTCTGCAGTGAAATATTAATGATGATGATGAAAACTCATGTTCCTAAATAATTTACCACTTCAGGACTAAAACGTGTTCGCCAGTGATTGTGAGTCCCCATCCAAGTGTGCGTGTGTGCGTGCACACAAGCGTGCACGTACTCGTGCGCGCTTGCTTGCCCTCAAAAGGTGAAAGCCGGAGTTAAATCTACTTTCTGTGCTTATATATTTCACTGTTGATCATATGCAAGGGAAGACCTGACATCACCCAGTCGCGTAATTTTTGCAAGGCGACGAGACAGATTTTCAAGCGCACCTCTGCGACTGCTTGCGTGCGACACGTTTCACAACACCTTTTCCGGCCTCCCTGCTAATCCTTCTATTCTCTCTGCAGGGATTGCTCCACTTTCCATGCCAGACTGTGTGCTGTGGGGATCCCAGCAGGCATGATGGAGCACAAACAAACAAGCGAGAGGACTGACTAATGGTCTTTCCTCTGATCTGCAGAGCACGCCAGAGCTCCCGCAGTCAGCAGGTGACTTACTGGGGGTCTTTCCTCATATAGCACAACGTCATTGCTCCGGTGGGGTTTTAATGAGGGGTGTGAATATGTTCTGCAGCAGCAGTCGAGGGCACAATTTAAGCTTGCTATCGCCACCTACTGGTCATATGAAACGGCAAGGAAATTTCACACTATGAGGAGTTTGAGCATTAAACATCCTTAATCGTCCAGCATCTATGGAATTGGGGTTTGTCGTAGTAATAAAGACTTACTAAAATTCTACTAGTTAACATATTGTGTTTTACTAGTTGTACGCTAATGTGAACGGGTTCACAGTTTTGCCTCAATAATCACATGTTGTCAGGCCAAAGTTGTGACAAAACAGAGACTTGCACATGGATCTTAAGATGGACATCAAGTTGTTTGAGTATTTATCTGATATCCTTGGTAAGGAGGGGCGGCTCGGTGGGCCAGCGGTTAGCGCGTCGGCCTCAAAATTCTACCAGCTAACGTTTAGCAGTTCACAAGTAGTAGTAGAAGAGCGCAGATGTCAACCAGTGCAAAGTATGCAGTACATGCACAATTTAGATAAATGTCGATACTTAATTCCTGTGTGCACTCAAAAGAAGAAAAGGTGTGTCATCATTCAGTCAAAAGACAAAAAAAAAAAAAAACAGTAGTACTGTATAAGTCTGATCCACAGGTCCAGACAGGTTCTTACACTACCTGCCGTCAAGGAATCTTCTGGCCCAGCCTTTTTTCTTTGTTTGTTCAATGCACCAAATTCTCAGAGGCTGTTTGGGCGTGACGAGATTAATTTCCCTCGATGTCATTTAAAGTCTTTAAGCTTTTAAAACCCTCTTTCAGTTGATTCCCAGCAATAGAGCCGGCTTGTTTAAATGCCTTTGAACCAGATTATACAGGCCATAATAATGCTGACCCCCCCCCAAAAAAAAAAAACAAAAAAAAACTCACCTGTGTGGTCCACAGCTGCAGCAAAAGAGCTCTTTTCTGCATCTCAGCATCCACTCCTTCTTTCTGGAGGAAGCGCTGGTAGCTCCTCTGCCAGGACCTCCACTCGGCCTCCCCGCTGTGCTGGTTGTTTGGAGACAGCAGTTCCCAAAGTCGCTTCCGTGACGAGTGGGCTGCCCGGCTCTCCCCTGTCACGCACATTTAAAGTCAACCCACTGATAGAAGGTCAGAAAATAATCAAGGGTGATTGTTGAAGCTCACCTCCTTTGAGTGAGCAGCGAGCCAGTTTAGAAAGAAGATGGTCAAACTTGCGAAATTCGTTGTAGACTGCAGTGACGTCCTGCGTGCTGTCAAATAACGTGAGGTAGCCGGCTCTGTGCACAACAACAACAACAACCTCAGCACGTGAATTATTGTTTCGTTTTTATTTCCTGAATGCTTGAACTCCTAACAGTGATTCTTGTTGCACAACTTCTAAAACTATTCATAACTAATCGCAAAACCGCTCACAGAGTTTGCAAAAACCAAAAGCACAAATACTTCTTTGTACTGAGTTTGTAATTTTGTAGCACACAGCTCATTGCTTTACTTACACTCAATTTCCAAATGATCAACACACTCCTTGCAAAACTATACGCATTTATGGATATTATTGACATTCTTCTTACCAATTGTCTGGCCACACTGTCGCAGGAAGAAAAACTGTTTTAGATAATTAGGTCACTTTGCAACCGGCCTGAGCATTCAAAATGATCAATCATAATGGAGCTAGGATCAAAAACATGCAGGATAGTGGCCCTCGAGCGTTTGACACCTGTGCTCGACAATGTTGTACTTTATAAACACTAACATTAAGCCATGAGTGCATCACAAATTTAAAAGGTCGTCCAATGTCAGATGGGCTGTATTCCTCTTGTGTGTCTTTATCCAGAGGTGAGGTTACCTGAAGAGGAGGCGGTAACATAGGCTGAACAGTCCCTCTCGTCTCCATTCCGATTGGCTGGATGGATCTGGTAACAGCAGCTCGTGAAGGTGAGCGCTTATGGAATGATTCATCTCGGACAGGCAGACACCTCGAAAATGACTGTAGGCCAAACATCAAACGGGAATCTTGGTGAGATTTGCACAAATACAACACGTCAATTCCCATTGAGTGAATCACTGATTACGTTTCCATAAACATCCTCTCCGCTGAGGGCTCGACGCCTGGCAACTGCAGACCAAAAACTCTTTTTATGAGCTGCTGTCTGCTGTGGCTGAAGTCCAGGCGGATGTTGTCCTGAAACACTGCGTCAAAAGAGTGCGGATCTAACAGCACCGTCACGTAATGGCCCGCAACGCACACCTGGAAGCACATAGTTTTTCGTTGACTCACTTTTGTTCTCATATCCGATTGCTTCTGATGACAGAAAATAAGAGTGAGATCAACTAGAAACCGACAGTTATGCAACAGGTAATGCATTTTTCGTTATTGTCCTTTAATTTGCGTTGGGCGTGTGCATTTGTCTAACAACTGCTGTATTCTGTCTCAACGTATCCAGTATCAAAGTCTACAGCTCTTCAGGAACAGAAATCACTTTCGCTGCCCGTTTTATTAAAAGATTAAGATGCATTTTTAAAACAAAATGAATGAGTTTAGAAGTAAAAAAATAATAATAATAATAAAATAAAGGTGCTTTATGGACATGTATTTCATATACAATGTTGTTCTGTGCAGCCCCAAAAGTCTAAATACGGCATTCTGATGAATATTGTGTTTGTGGAATATGGATTAAAAAGAAAAATGCGCAGGTTTCCATTCATCTGAGGGGGAGGACATTTTGCCTTGTTCTGCCACTCGCCGTCGACTGAAAATGACATCACAGTTGCTCAGGGGTCAGGTAACGATAAGTCACGGCGCACCTGTTTCTGAGTTTGGTCATGTGATGTTCAGAAGCTGAGCACTGATTGGACAGTAGGTGAGCTGATAGCGATTGTGATGTCACTTTCGGTCACCAGCAAGTGAGTGACAAAATGGCCGCCGACAGAGATGAGTGAGAACGGGTTCATTTTTCTGCTAAATTCATATTGTTTATACTGTTCACTACTACAGTAGTAACTAGTTAGTAGACTAGACTAGTAGACCTGTGACCAATGTATCGAACATATTATTATAAAGAAAATTTTTGACTTGACACCCACTTTAAATACAGTTCTTTTTACATTGGTTAATTTGTAAATAATACTTGTATCAATTACTTTTTAGAGAACAAAATTGTATCAGTATCTTTTCAACATGTACGACTTGCTATTATTCTTGGTGAAATATTATGATGATATTGCGAGTCGTTCTATGATTTTCAGCAAAGTAGACGTGCGCATGTCATGTGCATGCCCTCACTGATTCTCTTTACATTGCAAGATGCTTTTGTTTTCCTGTTCCTGTTGAAGACCCACTTTTGTAAGCCTGCAACTCTGTGAAGCCTTAAAGGAACCTTCCGTACGTATTTACTTACGGTAAAGACATCCCCGTGTTTCGCCTTCATTCGGGACAAAAACTTTGCGACATCCTTTTGGAATGCAAGTGCGTGTCCCAACCATGGTATAATGCCTTTGTCCAAAGGGGGCTCATTTTCCTGTCTGTGTCAAGCAGAGAGAAAGAATAAAAACCGTGTCTTGATAAGACAGCTCAATAGTGTATTTTTCCACAAATATCAACTCGGAAGTTGTCACATGACATTTCTCAACCAATTTGCTTCTTCCGCGCAAGAATGCAACTCACTTTGAACGCCTGTGTGGACTGTCCTATTCGATTGTTGTTTTACGTATCAAAACGAGATTCCTTTGTTTTAGAACTGTATCAAATGCTCTTGCTGCAATCAAACATGATCGCAAATACGCGTTCTGCTATGCACCACACACAGATTGCCACTTGCTTTAGTGCTATGCACTGCAGTATACATGTGGTAACATGTATTAAGCTGTCCAAGAAGTTCCTCAATCCAAATGTATGCACGTATACTGTAAATGAATGAATGAATGACTTACCTGGTGCGAGTGTAGTACAGGAGAATGAGTATAGGAACACATATAAGTAGTAAAAAAAGCACCCACAGCATGTCTGTGAAGTGATAGATGTCCTACCCCCGAGATAATGTACTCCATAGCCAGGGGTAACTGACTTATATGTGTTCTCAAGATGAGTTTCTTTCTTGTCAGGAGGCGTGGAAAGGTGTGGCTGCTGACATGACATGGCTTACACAATGTAACAAAGCATACAGCACTGACATATTCCACTAAGTCAACATCGTGCGATCGTTTATAAAACAAACAACCAAAAAGGATTATATAATATTTAAATTTTAGGGCCTGCTTGGAGGTCAGCTAGCTTTGTTTACTTTTCTGCTAGGTCAAATTTTCCTGTTCTACTGTACTAGCAAATACTTTTGCCTCAATTAAATAATGTGATCCTCATTTCATGACTTCATGTTCTTTTTTGAAAAGCCCATTTTGGGTTTTTTTTTTTTGTCGTGCAATGACATCAGCATCATCATCATGGCGAAAGGACTCATGTTTCATGAACACGAGGGTTGATGTTGGGACTTGCATACTTCAAGGCAGGCGTCATTCTGTGACGCAAGCCCTTCAACGTAGAGAAACGGACTATATTTAGGATTTCAAGATGAGCAGGTGTACGTAAGGAACACATGATGACACACTGAATGAAACCTCAGGGAATCTTACCTCACTCGAAAGTGTATCCAGGGGAGAATGTTTTGTTTCCAATCGCGTTGTATGTGACACTGTGAGTAATGAGAATGACTAAAACTATTTTGATATACTGTACATTTTGTAGTACAACTGTATAACACATGTTTACAGAATCCTACAGGTTGAATTGATTTGTTAAAGAACTGCAGTTACATTGACACACAAAGAGTGGTTGATGCATCCACCGCACCAGCAGAGGGCAGTAATGCACTTTTTGAAAGCTGTATCTTTCGAATTTGTTTTGAACAGTCAACATGGCTTCCACTACACTGCAAGTTTGGATCAGGAAAACTTGTAACAAATGATACGTTAATTAGGCATTTGATTTGAGGTTTTTCCCCGCCCCAGCCTAGGATTGAATCATTAAATTGTATATCCATTTTTTCAGAGTAATTTAAATTAATTCCAATAAATGTTTTATTGGCATAAATAATTGGTTGACTTCTTCACCTTTATTTAATGTTGCCTATCCAGTAAAAATGTGTTTTGATTGATAATTAATTGATTAATTAGAAAATGCATTATAGGGAAAACATTCAAAATGGCAATGGCTGAATGATTAAAAAGTATTTCACATATATTCCAGCAGCTCCTATATTTTGTTGTTCTACTTTTTCCTTTCATAACTTTGCTGCTGTGAATTGGGAATTTCTCCATTGCGAGACTAATAAAGGTTTTCGGATAGATAGATAGATAGACACATTAAATATTTATGCATGAATGTGGTAAGGTTAAGGGGTGGAGTCTCTCATTGATTTACACGTCCATTCAGGCTTTTTTTTCCTGTCTACAGCAGCAGGAACTGCCAGAGAGAGAGAGTGAGAGAGAG
>CAAKHF010025636.1:1537-19637 GCA_901007745.1 Hippocampus kuda | reverse complement strand
TTTTAGTTTGTCATGATCAACAGTGTTATTTCTGAAGTGCTAATTTACAGCACTGTGATTTAAGGGTCTGTTTTATTTATTGTTTATTATCTGAAGCAAGTTCAGTGTTGAGTACTTGTATTGCTCAGAAAATTGTTCTTACTGATTTTGACATGTGAACCTAAGCACTTTTTAAGGACCTGATGCTCTAGTTTATTTTTATTTTGTAATTCTTTGGAGATTTATAAAAACAAACAAAACAGTGATATTCCCCCTTGTGGTCGAAACTAAAGTGTGCAGGTAGGACTTTGACGAATCTCAAATACAGCAGAAAGTAAATAGCTAGGACTGCATCTGTCCAAGTCTGCCTCAATAATGTAAGGAATTTAAAATGAAAATAGGGGTTTACTCAGTAATTTTTAGATGAGATTAAAATATAGATTAATTTGATTGATTAATTAATTACAGACCATAATTAATTAACCACACACATTTTTTTAATCGCTTGACAGCACTAGGTTTTTATGCGGTAACCTATCACGTGACCGAGAAGCGCGCAGTCACCTGCGTCAAGAGTGACATACCGTAGACTGATAAACCAAACAATCCGGTAATTTTTCAAATTAAAACGATCTTTCAAATTCCGAAATAAATAAAACGGAAGGAATTTAAGTTATTTATTCTTTCTGCGTGGCTCGGCACCAAATGACCCGCAGACCGGTATCGGTTGGGGACCCCTAGGGTACACCCAGCCAAATGGACACAAAAAAAGGACAAGGACAAAAGGAAAAGGTGGTGGCAGAATATCATTCATTCATTCATTCATCTTCCGAACCGCTTCATCCTCACTAGGGTCGCGGGGGGTGCTGGAGCCTATCCCAGCTGACTCCGGGCAGTAGGCGGGGGACACCCTGAATTGGTTGCCAGCCAATCGCAGGGCACACAGAGACAAACAACCATGCACGCTCACACTCACACCTAGGGACAATTTAGAGTGTTCAATCCGCCTGCCATGCATGTTTTTGGAATGTGGGAGGAAACCGGAGCACCCGGAGAAAACCTACGCAAGCCCGGGGAGAACATGCAAACTCCACACAGGGAGGCCAGAGCTGGAATTGAACCCGGTACCTCTGCACTGTGAAGTCGACGTGCTAACCACTGGATACCGGGCCGCCCCATAATAATAATAATAATAATAATAATAACAATTATTATTTTATTATTATTGTTATTGTTGAAAAAGTAATCAAAACATGTAAACTGAAGGAAACTGAAGGAAAATATGCGGTAACATGAAAGTGACTGAAACTGCAAAACCTCAATGCCTTCGGTCAAACACTCCAAAAACGATGCAGTCTCATTTTTCACAAAAAAGAACACATTTTGTCTTTCAAAGCAACAACATATGTTTTTAAAGGTGATGATTGTACACGAAATAAATGAAGTGATCAAATTCATTCATTCATTCATTCATTCATTCATTCAATCTTCCGAACTGCTTCATCCTCGCTAGGGTCGCGGGGGGGGGGGGTGCTGGAGCCTATCCCAGCTGACTCCGGGCAGTAGGCGGGGGACACCCTGAATTGGTTGCCAGCCAATCGCAGGGCACACAGAGACAAACAACCATGCACGCTCACACTCACACCTAGGGACAATTTAGAGTGTTCAATCCGCCTGCCATGCATGTTTTTGGAATGTGGGAGGAAACCGGAGCACCCGGAGAAAACCCACGCAAGCCCGGGGAGAACATGCAAACTCCACACAGGGAGGCCAGAGCTGGAATTGAACCCGGTACCTCTGCACTGTGAAGTCGACGTGCTAACCACTGGACTACCGAGCCGCCGGCAGAATATCATTCACACTCAAATTAACACCTTCAGAGTCGTCAATAAATCTAACCTAACATGCTGTTTTTGTCATGGAGAGAACGAACTCCACATAGAACAGCCTGGGCAGAGATTTTGAATTTGTACATACCCATCTAAACTACAGCGCCAGTGATTTAATAACAGGTACAAATAGCCCTGCACTCCAAGTTTCCTCACCTTGTTTCTTAAATCATGTACAAGATCGACAATTTCCTTTTCATGGTGCAAAAAGTCAAATTCACATCCAGCTTATTTTCAAGAGCTTTTTTTTTTTTTTCGTTTTAAATAACTGACTGTTGAGTCAATACTCAGGAAGTCATCGCGGAAAGCCAGCGATGTCAATACAAATAATGAAGCAAATATTTCTTGGGAGTTTTGGAGTGACTCTATTTCCCTTTGCTAACCCCACTTTCTAATGAAACATCTATTACGAGTTGATCCATCGCTGCAAAGTGAAACATATCAGATTACGTGACTGAACCGAAACACACAAGTGTTCGATTTTTCAAGATGAAATAAGCTTGGAATAGAACAAAACTGATTATTGTGACAAATTGTATTTCATTGAAAAAGCTGCGGTGAAATTATTTGCAAAACATTCAAAGAGCACAGGTATAAACAAAGAGGATGAGAGAGTGCAGTGATGGATTTTCATAATACGACAGCAGCTAAACTACTCACCATACTAGCTCTACTGCAAGTCGGATATATGATACATGATATGAAATCAAAACCCACTGACAAGAGACAGCACTTTATCATCATACCCACAGAGCAGGTCCAAAAAGAGATACATGGTGCAAACACGGTTCTTTGTGCATATCATTTACTCGGGCCTTATTGTAACAGGAGAGCAGGTGTAAATGACATTGTCTCACTCCTATTGTTTTCAGTATTACCTTCAATAAAGTGCTCATCTTTTCAAGTGAGTTGTGATTTTATATTCCTTGCAACCAAAGTACCCAAAAGAAACTCCAGCAAAACCCTCAAAATGAATTCGACTTCACTTTGACTTTCGAACACGGTTTCGTGTGCGTAGTAAACAAACCTATTTGGTTGTAAAGACACTTGTCATTGATAAAAACATAGAAAAGATGTCCAAACAGGCCAGTAAAATACTTTGGGGAAGGCTTAGACCTCGTCTGTGGACTAAAATAAGCAGCAGAATGCGCAACAGAAAGACTCCCCACCCCCGCACACACCCAGAACAAATGCTTGTAATGTCAGCGTGGTGAGAAAAGGACTCAGGGTCCTTAATGAAAGGTTTCTTCGCGAACAGACACGACTGTTTATACTGTTAATGATTTGGGAAATACAGTTAGACTTTGAAATCATACCACTTGCTGAGCTTGAGATTAGCAAACCACTGTGCCAACAATACCAACCTAAACAAACCCACACACGTATGTACAAAATGAGCAGTTGTTCCAACATACTTATTGCATGCACTAATTGAGAAAACGGTATAAACGCTCGGCATACATGGAGATAAGGTACAGCATCTTGTTCTGTTTCATGCCCAGGCACTTACTATTCACATTACGACAAATAATGTGTCAAAGATTTCTGCTCATTCAGTTGCAATCAGCGAGCTAGCTTCGTGAGTTTCATACCCGGCAGGCTGGAAATGCTTTTGAGATAGCTAAAAGGTGCTAGCATGTAACATGGATTACAAGTACAAGGTGGCAAAATACCAGAAAGTAAATCAAAAGCCCAAAGTTTAACCAAGGTCACGGACAGAAGTGTACAATGTTTAACCTCAGACAGGCATTTGTCGTATCGGTTGACAGAACATCTTGCTCATGCATCCCCATTTGTTTTGAGAAAGGCTACCGTTAAGTGCTTTGTGACGACATGGGGAGATCCTCTTGCAACAAGTCCACAGTAGGCACATGTAGGTATGGTATGTCTGTATAAGTTAACAACAGTCAACATGGTACGGGGGGGATTGTCCTTGCTGTGGCTGTGGCAATGGCAGCTGGTAGTCGTTCATTTCAACAGTTCTTTCTGTGAAGCAAGGGGCTACGAACACACATTATTGAACATGTATAGTGTCATCTGGTATCTGTTCGTTTGCTGTGAGAAGACAACCCTAAAGACGCTGCTAACATGTCCTCCAAAAATCCATGAAAAAGTGAAGTGACATGTGATTTGAAACAATACACAATGGTATCCCAAGCATTGTTTTCCCCCAAAAGTATTCAAAATGTGGCTCAAAGTGTGCAATAAAGCAAAAGAAAGTGGCAGCTGATTCTACGGAGCCATATCAACATCCAACACCATTTACATATTATTAGAAAAGTGGATAAACGGGTAAGATTCCGCCTCAGGGAAAATGAACAATATGACTAATTAGAAGAAAAAAAAAGGCAAAATACTGTTTTAGTCATAAAACAAATACGGACTCTCAGAGCCTTTGCATGATGCAATAAGGTGCCAAATTCTAATTTCATCCACCATGTGTCAGAAAAAGTGCATTTGAAACAAGTTTAGTTCAGGTGCTTTCACGATTTAAAATGTCTGAAATACTGTTTCGGGAACAATACGTCAGGCCAGTAGTTCCGTTTAAGTCATGACTGTTTACGTGAATTAGGTTTGACTAATGATTCAGGCGCAGTGGGTGCATTTTATTTCCACCACCAACTGCGGTTAAACACTGGCTGGTTGGTTGGTTGGTTTTGGGAGGTTGAAAAACAACCCATTCCAATTTGGCAAAGTTTCAGAACGAATATATAATAGCTCACAACAGCACAGTGCTTGTTGTGTCAAAAGGTGCAAAAAAAAAAAAAAATCAATCGAAGTGCATATTAAACATACAGTTCTTTCACCATTAATCATTTTCCTTGTTAAAAAGTCAACTAGTAACCACCATCAAAGGAAGACTTGAAAAAACATCCTTCAACAAATACGCTGGCATTCACTCACTGATCATGTACTTTGGCTCATGTTGCTTGAGGCCTTTATCCGCCACGAACTTTCATGATCAATCAACATCAAGTCATTCATTCTCGACTATCGCTTTAAAAGCTGTAATACAGACAATATAAAAGAACAGATCCACCGTGTGTGCCCAAGGTGTTCTGATTAGGGGCTATCTTGTAAACATATTAGGGAAGTCACATTTTACTTTCAAATTCAAATTTGAAATTTGAAGTTCAAATTTGGGCTTGTGCAAGGGAAAATGCAGCAATGCATTTCGAGAGGGATTTAACAGTCAACGTAAAATATCAATCCCTCCTCAAGATGAGCTAGCCACTTTTCACGTATGGCATATGTATATCAATTCCATTTGATGATTGATTTTTTTTGGGGGGGGTTGTTTCATGATGAATGTCTTCTTTTAAGATTTTTTGGGGTGTGACAAAAATGCTGCTCTGGTTATTTTAATAATGTCATTCAGGTGAGGGTTGAGAAAGGCGGAGACAGCTAATGATAATAATAATAATAATAATAATAATAATAATAATAATAATAATAATAATAATAATAATAGTCATGTCGACACATTTGCAAATACTTGGAACATATTCAATGTTTCCATTGAGTTTTGTGCACAGATTTAGTCTTCAGATACAGACAAGGATTTCCTCACGCTGCGTGACGGCTCCCAAACCTCACTGTCATCTGTATCCTCTTCATCATGCTCTTCATCGTCCTCTTTCTCCTCTTCGTCTCCCATTCCGTCGCCTCTTGTCATCTTGCTGGCGTGTGATGTCGACCCCCTTATTTCATTGGATTCCTCTCCTCCGTCCACTATGCCCAAAGCTGGCTCCTGGAAGGGGTCTGCACCCACATCCAGGCGTCTCTGGACCTCAGCAAACCATTCTCGCACCTTAATGGAACGAAAGAGAGAGAGGAATACTTACATGGATGTTGTCATCTGAACTGTCACACTACCTCAAAAGTCATGTGGCCTATCTTAGGCCAACATGTAGCCACCTTTAGTGAACACAAGAGATGACCTGCATACCATTACCCACAGGTAAGTAAGCAAATAAAGTATATTTAACAATATTTAGCTTTTTACAGGGCCCAAACTTATTCTTCCCTCTTTCATCAATCAGTGCATTTCCATGACATTAATCTTGCAAAGACATGGAATTTAAGATTACTGTATATAGTTGCATTGGCAGTTATCTGGTATCTATCCATATCAGATCATATTTACACAGCCTGTCCCAAGTCAAATTCCGAATTTTAACCATCATCCCTAAGATTGTATTTAATGAGGTCCATCCATAGATCCTAACATGGATTCATCCATCGAGCCGGCCATTTCCTTCAGCTTACTCGGGGTCTGGTCGCGGGGACACCAGCTTTAGCAGGGAAGCCCTGACTTCAATCTCCTCAACCACTTCGCCCAGCTCTTCCAGGTGAATCCCAAGATGTACCCAGGCCACCCGGGAGACAAAGTCTCTCCAGCGTGTCCAGGTTCATCCCCGGGGCCTCCTCCCAGTGGGACGTGCCTGGAACACCTCACCAGGGAGATGTCCAGCAGGCATCCTAATCAGATGCCCAAGCCACTTCATGTGGCTCATCTCAAATGGAGGAGTAGTGGCTTTACTCTGAGCCCCACCCGTATGACCAAGCCCTATCTCGACACCCTGAGGAGGAAAATCATTTCAGCCAGTTGTGTCCGAAAGCTTGTTCTTTCAGTCACGACCCACAGCTCGTGACCATAGGTGAGGGCAGGAATGTAGATCGACCGGTAAATCAAGAGCTTCGCCTTTCATCTCAGCTCCTTCATCACAACAGATCAATACAATAGTCTGCATCACAGCAGAAGCTGCACTGATCGACCTGTGGATCTCTATTCTGCATTCACTCATGAACAAAACCCTAAGCTACGTGAACTCCTCCACTTGGGGCAGGATCTGATCTCATCCCCAACCTGGACAGAGTTGGGGGATGAGAAGCTTTCTAACAACCGCAATGATGCCCCAAAGATAGAAGACCCCACCTCAAAAGTGTCTGTGCTGTCTGTGACTGTGCTTCTTCAAAGGAAGGTGTGTCAGTGGGATTGAGATCTTCAAAGTATTCTCTCCACCTATTCAAAAACATCCTGAGCAGAGGTCAGCAGCAACGCATCTCCACTACACAATGTGTTCACGGTGCACTGCTTCCGCTTCTTGAGATGCCAAATTGAGGACCAGAATTTCTTTGTTGAGGCCATGGAAAACGACTTCCAGACAGCTTGGAACTCTTCTATGCCCATGTTTTTGCCTCGGTGGTTGCTGAAGATACGTTCCGCTTGGCCAGCTGTTCAGCTGCCTCCGGAGTGCGGCAGACCAAAAAGGCCTGAAGAGACCTATTCAGTCCACTTGGATTCAATGTCTCCTGCCTCACCCGAGCTGTGGGTGAAGTTCTGTCATAGGTGTGAGTGGAAACTCCTAACAGAAGACTCTGTTCATCATTCTCAGCAGACCCCCACAATACATTTTGGGTCGGACCGGCATCTTCCCCCAGCATTGGAGCCAAGTGATGATCGGTGGACAGCTCTGCCTCCGGCTGCAAGTCCAATGACGCAACCACAAAGTTGATCATTGAAATGCCTGCCAGGGTGTCCTGGTGCCAGGGGCATATATGGACACCCTTACGTTTGAACATGGTGTTTGGTTTGGACAACCCGTGACATGACATGCAAAGAAGTCTGCCTCACACACCAGCTCGGGCTCCTTCGCTGCCAGAGAGGTGACATTCCATGTCCCTTAGAGACAGCTTCTGGGGATCGGACAAGTACCCTGCCTTTGGCTGTCAGCCAGCTTACAGTGTATCCAACCATTTTGGTCCCTCCCACAGCTGGTGAGCCCATGAGAAGGGAGACCCACGCACCCTTTTCGGGTTGTGCCCAGCTGGGTCCCATGGGTACGGGCCCTGCCACCAGGCACTCGCCATCGAGACTCATCTCCAGGCCTGGCTCCAAAGAGGGCCCCGTGACTGAACAAATGAATGCCAATACAGTATTATCACTCATTATAAGGGGTCTGTGAGTCATGCTTTGTGTGGTCCCTTACCTAGGACATATTTGCCACGGGTGACCCTCCTAGGGGCAGACAACTTATCCCCTAGGATCATTTGGTAACACAAACCCTTCACCAAAATAAGGTGATAACTCCTGGAGAAGGTTTAATGAAGTCCAAACAGCAAAACACACACATTCGGATGGTCAGGTGGTGCTTTTTTTTCTTCTTTTCAGTACGAGCACAGTGAAAGTTAATACAACTATTTTGTGTGTATCAAAAAAGACAAGATAAACCAATTGTAGGGCCAATCCGATTTTGAGACTTGTTTGGCGAGTCCCGGCGGATACTGCCAGCCCCATTGAATAGTCCCACTTTGATATAGGTTCTGCCCTGGCGGTATTTATTTGTTTGTTTGTTTGTCCATTCAGCAAGTAAATGGTTTCAGACATATGTATGTCACTCATATTGTTGTCATAGCGATTGATTCGATAAACCAATTAAAACGGAAATTTAACTATTAAATATTTCCTTTTCACTTTCGGAACTAGAATGACAAAAAAATTGGATCCCCTGCGCACGCATTGAGGGAAAGTGGTGCATTTTGGACCAACTGGAGACACTTGATGGAGGATTGGCTGACTCCAGAATAAAGTGCATTCCAGTAATCCGGCCAAAATGTGATGAAGGCATGAGTTACTGTTTCAAAGTGATGTTGACAAAGGAGTGGCTTTGCCTTAGCCAGCTGCCGAAGATGGAAAAAGCTGGATTTAACAACAGCAACAGCAACATAACTTCTGTTTTCTTTTCACTGAAATTCAAGAAATTCAGTGGCATCCATTTCCTCCAGACAAGACAAAAGTGGCCTCAATGGGAAAGTGTCTTTTTTGCTCAGCGGGCTATAGATCTGACAGTCATTAGCATAGCAATGGAAGGAAATACCATGTTTCCTTAAGATGGAACCCCGAAGGGAGCAGTAACAGTGAAAATAGCAGAGGATCCAGAATTCAATCCTTTGGAACAGCATACGACAGTGGGGCATTGCTGGACTCAGAGCAACCAAGGCTAACACAAAAAGTTCAAGGTCGCTGCCATTAATGCCTACCTGGTGTTGCAAAAGAGCCAACAGATTACTGTGATCTAGCATATCAAATGCAGTTAAATCCAACAAAACAAGACACACATAGTCTCCAGTGTGGTTTGACAGGAGGATGTCATTAAAATCTTGTAACATGGCTGGTTCTGTGCTAGGCATCATCTAAAATTCTGACTGGAGGGCCTGCATCTTGATCAAGGCCATGTTTCTTCAGCAATGGCTGCATCAGAGCAAAATTGTTGGGGAACTACACCAGAAGACAGACTGCTGTTGATCATGGCTTCGTCTGGCAATCCAAATCCTCGAAAAACACCAAGGAAACAGCTTCAAAATAATTTAACACCACTGAACACCGTGATGAAAGGGTGGTCAAACGTGGTGTTTGAAACAAGAAGCCCAGCTCTCGAAAATGCATCAATGAAAATCTGCAGGAATCTATTGCGCATGTTGTGAAAGTGCAATATAAATAAAAATACATTGTATTGTATTGTATTCCAGAGGAAGAATCTGAGTAAATAGGCTGAAGGGATTTTAGAATAAAATCAATAGTTTTCAACAGAATAATTCTCTTTTGGCCTCATTAACTGTGATCTGGTATTTACGCTCGCAGTCTTTCCAGATTGGAGAGACCCAGCTTTTTTTCCCACTTCGGTTTGGTTTTGTGGCACTTCTGTTTGGTTGCGCGAGTTCTGTCATTTAACGAAGTCTCAGGTCTCGCTTTTGACTGCAGTTTTTAAGAGAGACACCCAATCCAGTATCCTACGGCAGGAAAACTGGAAATAAGAGGTGAGTTCCTCCATGTTTGAAAACCTCCCTCTAACTTCACTAAGGCTCCCCCTGTTCCAGCTGGGAACAAAAAGAGACCCAAAGCATGATGCTGCCAGCACCGAGCGTCATTGTGCATAAGGTGTTCTTTTGATGATGAGCAGCCAAACAAACCCGTGCCTTTTGCAATTATGGTAATAAGGTTCATATTGTTTCAACGGACGATAATACATTTTTCCACATGTCGAGGACATTTCGTCATATTATTAATATTGTACAGTATATGCCATGATTATTATTAGTAGTAGTAGTTTGTTAGTTACCTGTAAGAACACATCTTTATAACACAAATAATAATATTATTTGTAATATGAGAACGGTAATCAGAAGACATTACAGGGGCAATATTTCATGCATTTATTCCAGGAAATAATTTCGCATTTAGGCATATAATTATCTGGCTGTAGTGGACTTTTACATGTAAGTTATTTTGGTAGTGCGCAGAAATTCCTATTTCAACTGAGCAGTGTAGTTTGAGTTGGTTCAGTGTAGAGTGCAACTTTCAATTGTCAAAGGTGTACCAAAATAACTTGATTATGATTATCACTTTTTCAGAACCTTCTGATGGGGTACCACTGGTGGTGTAATACTTAAAGGTGAGAGTGACCTCTGTCGATTAATCACAAAAAGAAAAAACACTAAATGCTGGGTCCTCTCCATTGTTGTTCTTTGCTGTGCTGCTTTTCCCTCTTTGTTGACTTCATTAACATGCTAATTGTTTCACACTAGCATGATGACACACTATTTACAAAGATGACTCACACACCTTGCAGTGGAAACTCAAACTGGATAAGAATTTATGGTTCCAAACCATACCTTGTTTAGCTTAAATAAACATTTGTTTGGTGGAAACGTGGTACAATCTTTGATAAATACTTCCAACCATCCATACATTTTACAACCCACTTAACCTCACTAGGGTTGTGGGTGTGCTGGAACCTATCACAGCTGTCTTCGGGCGGGAAGCTGGTCGCCACCCAATCGCAGGGCACAGAACAACCATTCACACCCAGTCACGACAGACAATTTAGTGTTCAAATACTTATTTGTTACAATAGGCCAGAGGTCGGCAACCCGTGGCTCAAGAGCCTCATGCAGCTCTTTAGCGCCGCCCTAGTGGCTTCCCTGGAGCTTTTTCAAAAATGTTTGAAAATTGAAAAAGATAGGGGAGGGAAATATATTTTTTGTTTGAATATCGTTTCTGTCGGAGGACAAACATGACACGGACATTCTTAATGTTTTCCAATGCTGCAAAAATGTGTAGAATAAAAAATTACATTCAACATTTCTGTCAACGAGGATTTACGTCATAGCCTGCGACACATGTTTCTATTAGGAGGGCGGGATGTCAGTCAGGTGCCTGTTGTAAAAAAAAAAAAATTGCGTTTCAGGTACAATTCACCGAGGTAAAGAATGGGAAGCATTTTTGAATAGTAAACGTGAGCTACGATAGTTAACAAGTTGAAAAAGTGCGTCCCATGCCTCGTTCATCTTAGCGGCCATTATGGCCGTTGCTCATTGTTGCATGCATGTGTAAGTGTGTGCGTATGCGAGCGTGCGCGGTAACAGGTCGATCGTTGGAGCTTGGTTGATCGACAAGGATCTTCGGTCAAAATAGGTTGGGCACTCCTGCTCTCCAGATGCACCGCAGAGAAAAAAAGAAATTGTAATCATGATGGCTCATTGTATATTTGTAGCCAATGTAGTCATTTTGATAGTTGGCTAATATAGCTAATACAGATACACACAGCATATGTTGCCTTCATTATAAAGGCTTATATTAGGCTATTAATTTTTTGCGGCTCCAGACATATTAGGTTTTTGTTTTTTTGGTCCGATATGGCTCTTTCAACATTTTGGGTTGCCGACCCCTGCGATATGCCAACGGGCTTTTCAGGAGAGGCCTTAACAACTACAGTACATGCAAGTAAAAAGCATTTGCGTTACCCGTTCATAGCTCATGTTGGTCTTGGTGACAAGCTCATCCAGGTCTTGCTCATTGAGGAAGCGGTGTTTCAGGTAATACTCCTTCAAGATGTCCCTCCCACTCTTGAATTTCTTTGGTGGGGGGCATCTCTCCGAGTCTGAACCAAAGGATGCTAACCGCCTTGAATGCTTTCGAGTTCGGGATCTCCCCCAACCGCGGTTTCGGACACGTCTTTTTCGACTGCCACCACTTCCCATTTTGTGACTTCCACCACCATTCGGGCCTTCCACGTTGCCACTTTGATACTGAAAGAACCATTTCAGGTTACCGTTCTTCCAGGAGTACCGTGAGTCCCCGAACCAGCTGACAATGTAGGGTCGGGGAAGGCCGCTCTCCTCGACTAGCTGGTCATATTCTTCAGTTGTGGGCCACTGAGTCCGCACAAAGGCACTTTTCAAAATGTGGAGTTGCTCTGGAGTCTTTTTGGTCTTATCTTTGATGTCTCTGCTGCTGCTGCTGTTGTTGTTGTTGCAGCTGCTGGTTGGCATCTGCTTAATCTGTCCTCCAGGACGAGAGGAGGAAGCGGCACGAGAAGCAGCAGTGATTTCTCCAGCTTTCCCTCCACCGGCATCTATACGTCCTGCATCAGAAGACTCTGGGGAGGGAGTGCAAATTGTCGGCATTTTCCGTCTTTCTGTGAACCAGGCATCAATCTCCCTCCGTGTCAATTTAGTCTCTGTTCTCAGGCGACTCAGCTCTTCATCAGACGGCGTGCTGCTCTTCTCAAAGCTCTCCTCCAACACCACCAACTGCTCGGGTGTCTTCTCTTTAAATTTCTGGAGAGTGAAGTCCGGGAAAGGATTCCATGTCTTGGGCCGTGTCTCCTTCTCCTTCACAGGGAGTGTGCATGGAGGATGAGGGGATGCCGGGGTTTCATCGCTTGAGTCAATGACAATGGTGGTGTTCCCGCCACTGCTACACCCACCGCCTCCTCTGCCGCCTCCGTCATGGAAAACAATGACATTGCTGTTCTTGGAGTTGCGCTGGTTGTATCTCGTGTCACTAAACCATTTTTTAATCTCTCCCTTGGTTAGATTGGTGATCTTCATCAAACGGGCAATTTCTGCATCACTGACAAAGTGGTTTTTAAGATAGCTGGCTTTCAACTCTGCCAGCTGCTCTTTGGACTTCTTTGGCCGCAGACTGAACGTGTCCGCGCTCAGAGCAGAGTTCTCCTTCCAAAGAGAAAGGTGCAGTTACATGTTAAACAGTTTTATGGTTTGATATTGCAAAGTGCATGAATATATCAACAATTGCGCTGAGAGCACAGTATCACTGACTTTGAGGTAAGAGTCAGAAAGACAGCTATACCTGTGGGGAAAGTGAGGGGGGCTGTACAGTGGTAGCCCGTTTAAGCTCACAATTTGTTGGGGTCGACTGGCAGGAAACTCTGCTGGAGCTCTGGGACTGGCTTGGTAGTCCTGCCACTGTCAGGGTGATAGGATTGGTCACTGGAAGATTCCCTCCCGGTGCAACCTAGGAAACATAGAATTGGAGACCAAATAATCCTTTACTGCTTCTACTCCCAGACAAGCGTTAAAAAAATCTAGACTAAAAAAAGTGTTGGGGTTTTTTTTTTTTGGTTAGGTTTTTTTTTTTTTTTTACATTTTTTTTAATAATTATGTTCAGTTTTCATTGACATTGTCAGAGATGAACAGTCGAAAGTTTGAACTTTTCCTCATGAGAATTAATGAGAAGATTCTACCGCGTTACCCACAATGAAAACTGACAGCCGGCTACTCTGTGATATGTACAAATTAAATAAGTAGCTGCTGTATTACTGTTGGTGAAAAAAAAATGCTTTTTATGCTGTTGATTCTGTGTAATAATCCATGGCATGGCACATTAGAAGGCAATGTGTTTTTTTTTTTGGGGGGGGGGGTGAAGTCATCAGTATTCAAAAATGAACTCCTAAATATTCATATCTTCACCATTATACATATCTCACTAATTTATATGGAACACAATTGAGTAGAAAGCATAGGAGAAAATGATATCTGTGAGGATAGACAACATGTCTACTGCATTTTTATGTCCCAGAAAACTTCCAGCGCAGGTGTCATAAAAGGGATTATGAATCCAAACTACCTAAATTTTTCACTTTTGGAGCTCTGACGCAATTTCTTTGCCATGTTTTCAAACACAATGTTGTTTGAGTCATCCAAACAAGAATGTCCAATGAATTAACAAAGGAGACATGCTAAACATATACTGTATTTTTGATGTAGGGGTTATGTTATATTTTTGTTTAGATTACATTTGGTTTTGTTCCCTCTTGGCCTTTTTGTCTTCACCTGTTCTTGTCATCCGGGTCACTTGTGTTAACCAGTCAGCTCCCTCAACCCTTGGTGTACTGCTCAGGTGTTTCTCGTGGTCTCATCACCTTGCTTGTATTTAGTTTAGTCTTTGTTGGATCATTGTGTGTGTCTGTGTGCTCCTGACATGTTTTGTTTCTGTCATAGGTTTTTTTGTTGGTTGGTTTCCTGTGGTCCTTTCAGGACTTTGTTAGTATACTTCAGTTAGGTTTTTTTTTTTTTTGCAGTGGACTCCTGTTTGTATTTTTGTTACATACATTTTGCTCAGTCCACTCTATTCCTCCTGCCTCCCTGTCTTTTGGAGTCCTCCACCACCATCATGAACAACTTGACAGGTTATCACAAACACAATCACTACTACATTGTCACAACATTACAGAAGATTCAATAAGACCTGAATCGGTAAGAAATAGGTAACCCATTTGTCACTTATTTATGTATGCTTTTTTTAATCAAGCAATGTGCTGAAGTGACACACTGGATACATGGCTTGACGACATAGAAAGGAAATAGTATGGTATGTGGATACTCTATTACATAGGATTGTCCCTCATATTTAAACACTCTGTGGACACTGAATATGGACAATGCACAATAATTTGTGAAAAAGCTACAAAAATACAGAGGCCTCAAACAAAGAGACTTTCATGGCCCTGATACTGTGCGAAACCATCCATCAATCCATTTTCGAAACTGCTTGTCCTCTTAGGCTTGTGGTGAGCTCAGTCAAAGTCTATTCCAGCTATCTTTGGGTGAGACGTAAACCCTGAACATAAAGGGCACATAAAGAAAAATAACCATTCACACCTGTGGACAATTTCAAGTCTTCAATGAACATAAGACATGCATCCATTATCTGAGCCGCTGATCCTGACGAGGGCCGCAGGGCGTGCTGGAGCCTATCCTATGTGTCTTCGCAGAGTAG
Source organism: Hippocampus kuda (assembly GCA_901007745.1). Classification (NCBI taxonomy): domain Eukaryota; kingdom Metazoa; phylum Chordata; class Actinopteri; order Syngnathiformes; family Syngnathidae; genus Hippocampus; species Hippocampus kuda. The sequence continues at coordinate 4,681 of CAAKHF010025636.1, read as the reverse complement.
GCAGGGTAAAACATGAACTGGGTGCCAGCCAATCGCAGGGCACACAGGCGAACAACCATAAGCACCAATCACAGCTAGGGACAATTTAGAGCAGAGGAGTCAAACGTACAGCCCCCCAAGGAGGTTCGATCAGGCCCGCAGGATAATTTAAAAGTGAAAAAATGCATAAATGACACGGAAAGAATATTTTTAATAAGGTGCAATTAATGGAGTATCCGCTAGGGGAACCCACTTTTGATCAGAGTAGAAGACAACCGCAGTCTCAATCTGTCACTGAGACAGACCCAACACAGCAGACGCTATCAAGGACATGTGAATACTTTATTCTTTACACATTTAAGAGCACTCTCCTTAGTTTGAAAAGTGTAGGCAGGGATTAAATTTAGATTTTATATGCACATGTGTAAATGGTTTAAAAATTCCTTTCTTTAGAACTCTCATTTAATCTTAAAGTGCATTACTATATTTTTCAGGTTTTGTGCTTTTGTACAATCAATGGGATCAGTTGCAATGCATATATGTAAATGATAAAAGTAAATTGTACATTTGTCTAAGGCAGTGGTTCTCAATTATTTTCTGTCATGCCCCCCAAGGAAGAGGAAAACATCTCGCGCCCCCCCCCACGGCTATAAATAGTATAATTTGTCTATAAAATTGTCTATACACCTTTGCATAACACTGTATCCTCATTAACGTATAAGAGAATAAAAAAAGAAAGAAATATGGACCAACTTTATGGACCAACTTACAACAAAGAATAGCTTTAGTAACTGGAACAGAAAAGATTTAAAGTGCATCTGAAATTCAAAAGTAACATTGAATCCTTAATTTAACAATAAATATTTTTTGACTGACCATGTCAAACCATACAATACTGAAAAATAAAATGACATAAACTCAGTAACTAATAATGCATTCAAACTAATCACCAACATTATCTCAGGAGCACAATATTTAAAAATAACTTTAACCAGCAAAACAAAACAGAATTTGTGCTTTTTTTTCTTTTTTTTTTAATCAAAGATGATGTCTGGATTAATGGCTACAATGAGCACATTTTGCAATGCACAGCTTTTCGAAGCGAGGTTTGAAGCAGGACACAGCAACTCTCGGCTCCTGCTCAATGTGTAGCCGGGACCTGTATTATTATACTGAAGTAGCAGTCACAAAGCGGCAGGATTGTTGGCAGTATTCGGCACGTTTTCGCTGAAAAAAACTCAAGCAGCTTATCAGCGTGATTGGGGTGTAATGTCTTTAAGTGACGCCTTAATTTATTTGCCTTCATTCTGTCCGCTACCAAAATTTTTAGACACAGTAAGCACATCGATCTTCCCTCGTCTGCCACCGCAGGCACATTGAAGCCAAGCTCTACATACGCCTCGTCACATTTCCTCCCTGAGAATGCTCCCTGCGCAAACTCTGCCAATGAGAGCGCCACTGCCCCCTAATGTAGTGGAGGCGCAACTGCAAGTTATTTTAGGACAGTAAAAAAATAAAAAAGCATGTTCCCCGAGGTCAAACGCGCCCCCCCTGACGGAGCCTCGCGCCCCCCCAGGGGGGCGCCCCACTATTTGAGAAACACTGGTCTAAGGAAATCTAAGGTGCTTCATGAAATGTTTTGTAAAAGATATGTTCATTAAATTTCAACATTTTCCAAATGTTCTTGTGTTTCTTTAGACCAAAACAAAGGAAAGACATATTATTTTGGTTATTTATAGCAGAGTATGGTGTAATTTTAATTTAACTTGACATCTACCGAGGCCGTATGTAACCCACAATGTGAAATGAGTTTGGCACCCCTGATTTAGAGTGTTCCATCAACCTGCCATGCATGTATTTGGAATGTGGAAGGAAAACGGAGTACCCGGAGAAAACCCACGCAGGCACAGGGGGAGAACATGCAAACTCCATAACAGGAGGGCCGTAGCCAGACTCGAACCCTGCACTTCTGCACTTTGAGATGGATGTGCTCGCGAGTCGATCACCTAAGACAAATGTTTTTAAATGTGGAAGGAAGCATGGTATGCCCAAAAATGCAAGAGCCGAAATTTGAGCCCCAAACCTCTGGACTGTGAGGCACATATGAACCACTATTTCACTGTGTTACCTCTGTTCTGAATGCACCCACCAAGAATAAACACATAATTACAACACATCTTGCAGGATATCATGTAGTGTCAAAGATAGTTTGCTTTTATACATATTATCAACCGCGACACTAATTTGCTTATGTAAGCCTGATATTAAGAATGCTCATTCATATTTGTTCTCTAGAGTTGACTTCATTAGCCCAATCATGCAACGCAGAGGGCAGGTCAGGTCAGCGCCGACTGCACATACAATTATTCTTCATCCACATACCTGTGTGAACACCAAGCCAGGCTGGCCCACAATCTGGCAGGTCTGCAGAATGGACTGTAGGCCATTGGCAGCAGAGAGCTGGTGAGCAGGTATGACAGTAATGGTTTGAGGAACCGTGTGCACAGTGCCATTAAACTGTTTCCTCCTGGCCTCCTCTACTTCTTCTGGGGTCCAGCTGACACCGTGCTTCAGCCGCTGGGCTGAGAACCACACCTGGACATAGAAGGGAATCCAGTCATTTTGTGGATTAACCTTGACCTTTTTAAGGATGATCTTTCCCAGCAAAGAATTCACCAATTGCCTTTTAATAGGGATGTCCCAACCACGCTTTTTTTAATCACCCGAGAAAGAATCCGAGTCTTTGGTTTTAAATATCTGCCGATACCGAGTCCCGATCAAATACTTAGGCAAAGCATTAAGGAAAACAGAGCGAGCATCAGATTTTTCTCAAATTAATATTGCAACATGTGTATATATATATGTGTGTGTGTGTGTGTGTGTGTGTATATATATATATATATATATATATATATATATATATATATATATATATATATATATATATATATATATATATATATATATATATATGTATAATTCAGAACTTGACTTTAGAGAGAGAATGATGCTTACCTGTACCCTGAAAGTGAAAGTAGGCGCTTTAGTTCAGATTTGTGGCACATTATGAATGTTTTGTTGGGTAGCTGACTTTAGCTGTGGTACAGAAAAAGCACACTGTCCGAATGTTTGGTCAAGAGAAGGAGAAAACTTTCCCACACCTGT
>CAAKHF010025633.1:5666-19271 GCA_901007745.1 Hippocampus kuda | reverse complement strand
TTGTACTGCTTATTTTTTTGCCTGCTTTGGGAAATAATTGTCTATTTTGGTTTGCTTTGTTGCGCGCATTCTTTGATTGATGACAACTGAAAAATAATCCGGTCTCATCACAGTTAAAAATATCAATAAAAATATCAATACCTACGATTAAAATCTTTCGCAATTACGTACAGTAAAACGCACGCCAATAAAAACTCACTTACACGTCGTCGTTTCGAATCGGATGATGAAAATGGCGAGGCGAACTTTACTTTCGTGTCGAGTGGGCGCTGCTTTTTAAGCCGGTGCTGCTACCTACGAGACGTAAGTGAATAAAGTTAAAATCTTTCACAATTACAGTAAAACGCACGCCAATAAAAACTCACTTACACGTCGTCGTTTCGAATCTAATGATCGAAAAACACGATGTGAAAACGTGTCTCAGCGTTGTGTTTTTCCGTAGCATCGGGTGGGCGTTGCGTGTATTTAAACTCCCGCGGCATGACGTCTCCATCCGGGTTACGGGTAGTGGAATTTCCGCTTACGCATCTTCTGGTAACATGTAATATCGTAGTCAAAATGTTAATGCATAGGTTTTTGTTCCGGGTGAAGGATATTCCTTTTCATAGAATTCCGGAGATGGGAATATTTACTGTATTTCATAGGACAGCAACAATATACTGTGTCTTATATTACTCCTACTGTACTCCTACCAACAACAAAACACTGCCAAACATAATCATAATGATGATGATTTAAAAATAACTAAAGCTATAAATGATCAAAATGACATTGCCTGTGTGGCATTTACCTGACATTGTAATAATCACTCTTCCTTTAGGTATGGTAGCTATGACATTTGAAACAAGCTGTCCATCTTTCCTCCTGTCTCAGCTTTACAGTGTCCCTGTGCCCCGTGCTGCCCGAAGACAGCAGCATTGTCAACTTCCTCTGCACTCTGGGCATCGACTGGCCAACATCCCCAGCCTGCTGGACCAATGAGGGTCGGGAGGAGAAGATCCAGGAAGCGCTAGAGAAGTCGCCATACAGAGAGCGGGAAATTGAGAGAGACAGAAGGATGAGCGGAGGGCCAGGCAGGAAGAAGGCAGACAAGGGCGAGAATGAAGGAGCAGTCAGGATAAACTTAAAACGAGTGTTTCAGGATGAGGGGCTGCAAGGGTATGATCCTAGCCTGGGAACCTGCACAGGTAAGGTACGGCCAAGTAACCATGTTCTAAATCAAGGGTGTCCAAACTCGGTCCTCAAGGGCAGGGAGAGATGGAAAACAGGCAGGACATCGGTCCTTGAGGACCGAGTTTGGGCAACCCTGTTCTTAATGGACCCAACACACACAGATATAGATTTTTGATGGGTTGCCACTCCCCGGCCAATCACAGTGCACGAATGGACCAACAGCCATTTGGCTTGCATTCACATCTTCTGTTATGCTACACACTAATTAAATGATCATTTGTATTATTATTTACATAAGAAACATTTAGTGGTGCCTTGTTATTGGAAAACACTGCTGGGTGCGCAACACCAAAGGTTCGAATTAAAACGTAGTGTTGGAGTAAGTACACATGGTTACACAAATGTTTGTAGATCTAAAACTACTCGCATGTCTTGAACAAACATTTCTTTCTCACATGATGACGTGTCTGATCCAACCCCAGATTAATTTAGTTAATTAAGCAGTGTGTCCTTTTGTCCATATTTGCTACTAACAAATAATTGGTGCATGTGCGTTCAGTCCACAGAGACAGCGTTTCGCATCTGGCACAACTGGACCTCGCCGCAGCTGACTGCACCGTAAGACACCGCACACGTGATCACAGAGACACGCGGCGTATTAAATATAATGGCACACAACAGAGCAATGGATGAAAGATTTCGACAGATTTGGTAACGTTTTGCAGGTTGCCGTGGCAACAGCGTTGCACGTGACTTCCTGCCAGGATGAGTTCCGCCAGCAGCAGATCGCGATGCTGTGGAGAGCCAGTGGGGCGACGCACACTCAGGTAATCACACACGCACACACGCGTGCGCGCATGCGCACGGACGTTTGTTACTATTTTTACCTGCTCTTCTTGGGTGTTTGCAGAGACATCTGGTGTGTGGGCCTGTCAAGACTCCTTCTTCTCAACTCTCTTCTGCACAGTATCTGCAGTAAGATATACCTTCATCTTCAAACAGTGTTCCTTCTCCCGCCTTCTCGCCACACATTCTGTCCTTATTTTTTTTCTTTTTGCAGTAACATGCACATGCTGTTAAACTCCTTTGACAGGATGCTTACTGATATTTTGATGTTTCAACTACATTTCATCATTAAGGTTTTTTTTTTTTTAAAAATTCCCTTTTGGTCCGTTCAACAGGCTTAGAAGAGGTCAAATGAAAGAGGCTTCAGAGATGAAGTATGGAGATCAAGTTGAAGGTGTGTGTGTGTGTGTGTGTGTGTGTGTGTGTGTGTGTGTGTGTGTGTGTGCGTGTGTGTGTGCGCACATATGACACATAAAATCAATCAGTACCTGCAGTAAATTAATTGCATTTTTCCTTCACCTCTTTGTAGGTCAGACATGGGATGACATCATCAGGGTCATGAGCTCGGCCACAATCAGATTTGAGCTTCTCTCAACAGTTCACACCAGTCCGGTGAGTCTAAAATACGACAGAGCGTTTCATACAGCTCCTGAAAGATTGTATTTATTTATTTACATGTTCAAGTTTGCTTTGAAAACCCATACATCAATGTTAGTATGAGACAATACTGGTCCGTCTGTTCAGGTCACTTTGGATGTCCAGAGAGAAGGGGGCGTGTCCACCAAGGGACCGAGAGGCGGCGTGTTTGTGATGTACAACTGCGCCAGACTGCACACGCTGTTCGATAGTTACGACCGCGGAGTGGAAAAAGGTGAGAGTCCAACCTTTGAATCAACATGATTCACAAAGGTCAGAGAAAAAGTCAAACCTAGTCATAGATGTGACAATACATGCTTGACGTAACAACATTTTGTCCAACTTTAGATAAGAGGCCTGAGGAATTATCAATGTTGAGATAGCTGGGATGCATATTTTAAATGCATAAAAACACATGCAAAGCTAGAATATAGTTTGATGACAACAGGAAGTATCATGAGAGCATAATAAACCATCAAAAACAATATTTTCCAGAATATACCTCATTTCCTAATCTCTCAAGGAAGCAGAGCAAAAAGCTTGGTCTTCCAAATGTATTTGATGTTCTTTCCTATTTGCAGGTTTGTACCCAGAAATCCCTGATGGCTCAGAACTAGACTTTTCTGCCCTCAAAGAAGAGGTACCCTTTCATTAAATTCGTATTTATTGAAGTTATAAGACTTTTTTTTTCCCACTGTTCCTTTCACGCTATGAAAAGACTTTGGGGCATTGCATCTGTGTTTGGATTTGCAGGGTGAGTGGCTCCTCCTCTTCAATTACCTCATTCCCTTCTCTGAATTGCTGGACCAATCGGGACAAGTGTTGGACTGCGAAGGGGGAGGGGCTCGAGTCAATCTCAAAACCGAGCAGGTCAGGTGACACCAGTAATGACATTTTGCATAGAATGTCGAGTCATTTACTACTTTTAATTTCTCCCCGCTCAGATTTGTAAGTTTCTGGTGTCTCTGAGTAAAGACTTCAGCTCGTACTACAACAGAGTCCACGTCCTGGGGGTGAGGCCATGTTTGTAGTTCTTTCAAGGAAATGAGTTCAGAGACCGTTACAAATAACTTGCACGATGAAACTTCGAAGGTTGAAGACACGCACAAATGGAAATAGAATCCATTGGAGGGTTGAACTGTCAGCATCATAAAACATTTATCAGCTGCTAACCACGGCCAATAGGGATCCTGACTTTTCTTTGCATCAGCTTGAAGAGTTTACCAGGCTGCGTTCTTCATTGTTCATCTCAGCAAATAGCTAAAATGATATTGCACGGGAACATTGTGAATCTGTAGTCTTCAAATATTACGTTGGACTCCCTTTGCCATCTTTCCTCGCAGGAGCCATTGCCTCATCTCTTCAACCAGATGTTCTGCCGCTTGTATCTGTTGAGAGCCTTGCGGGAGCTCTACCACAGCGCTCTGGAAACCCTCAACCTTCCTCCAATTCGGCAACTATAGCCTCCACGCCGTGCGCATCACTCGGCCCCGCCTGCGACTCACCTGTAGCCTCTGTGTTCCACCAGGAGACAATATTGCTTCCCTGCCCTTTTTTTTTTTAACGATCAAATGAAAGTTCGTTTTGACTGGCTCCTGAAGCCTGACGCCACTTAGTTGTGTGTCTCCACAGTCCTTACAGCTGTTTCAATGTCTTCTTCATGTGATGCCAAATGCCTGCCCTAAAAATGTATTTTTTTTTCAAATCCTTCTTCCCCGTGCCAAGTATATTGTATAACCAACAAACAAAATCTGCTTTCAATGAGCCATTCTCCCAAATCCATGTGATTTATCCACCTACTATTTATGAATGCCATCTAAATATTTATTACAAATATTAAAAAGGCATGTACAGCTATTCATCATGCAGTATATATCTTACATAGCCATCATCATCATGATTTCTTATGACCGTTAGATCATGCACGAAATAGCATGAGCATACTGTATTGTATATGAAGATTTTTCTTTTTCAAAAATAATTATTTATAAATGTCGGAAAGTCGAACTTCGTGATTTATTATTGATGCGTCAGTGTTACCAAGTGATTGTGTTGGCATTTCACCTTGGCTCAAATGTGCCATTGTTTGTTTTCAAAACTATGCCGCAACTAAACGTCACTTCTCACTGCATGAAATTAAATGTTGATTGTCCCTAATTATTCACTGTCTTTTAAAATGACTTTTTCCTGTTTACGTGACGGTGGGGAGAGAAATTACCAAAATATGCCGTTTCATTCAGCGCAACGGTCGTTTGGACTCCTTGACTATGCTCATGTTATTAAAACAGGAGACGCGAAGAAGGAAGTTCTGTCTCATTTTCAGTGTTTCAAAACAGATTCCTTCTGTTCTTGTTAATAAATGCTCCACAATGTTTTTGGTTCACAGAATGGCGAGCTGCAGCATCTCGGCTTCAACGTTAGGGGGCGACCTGTTTTCAAGAAGATGGCTTCGAAAGCCATAAATGTTACGTCGTCCCGCTATGAAGGATCACTGGCAGTGTAGTCGTACCCTGCCTAAAGGCAGACCGTTTGGATTCACTTCTCAGTGACTGTGTGAATTGCCAGTCCGTCTCTATACTATATATACTCTGCAACGGCGTCATTTTTCGCCCAAAGTCAGCAGCCTGTGATGGGTTTCCAGCTCCCTCGAGTGAGCCTGAACACGATACATAAAGTAGAAAATGGATGGATGGATTTAAAGCACACTATTCACCACTCTGGTTGAGGCAGAAGTGGGAGTAGTCAGTAGGAATCTGCAATTGACTTTAGAAGAAACTTGAGAAAACAAAGCATTCAATTTCAAATGAACTCGACGCACTGTTGATATGACAGCACCCTGGATGACTGCTGTTTGGAGCAAGGTGGGAAGAACTCATTCGAATATCCTTGGACCAGCTTGGTTGCTGTTGCCTGCATGGTGAAAAACCATACAAAAGAAGCTAAGTACAAGTACTCCTTCCTCAACAATCTTCTCAATGCTCACACGGACAATTATTTCCTATTGAAATTACACTACAGCGCCCAACAGAAAAAAAAACTGATGGCCTACAACCACATTGAGTGGCCCCTTGATTAAAAAAAATGCAGAAACGGGTAAAGAAAATCCCTTTAAAAAACAAATCTGAAGAGAAAAAAAACACGAATATGCCGAGGCCAATATACAGGGGCCAATTAATTTGAAGTTTTATCACCAGTCACCACTAGATGGCAGACACGTCTCAGTTGCGCTCCACTGCCCGATAATACAACATGAGTCGGCATTTTTATTGCGAATTTGGAATTGTGTGCAGGACAAACATTCATTCATTCATTCAGGACAAACAGAATCTCTTAATATTATAATTTTCAGTGAGTTGGTTTTTGTGAGGAAAAAAAAAAATTACAAAATGAGCATTTGCTGTTGGATTCTTGTTCAGCAATTTTGTACCGTCCTTGAATGGTAATTTTGATGCAAAACAACCCTTTGCACTGTGAAAAAAGATGTGGTTATTTTGTTGTTTGCTTCAAACCCTGTGCTGTTGGTTTAGAAAAGTGAAACTTTTATATGTGCATTGAAAAATGTATTATCAAAAAGGAAATATATTAAGAGCATGTATTTTGTCCATATTTAAAACGGCACTTTTGTCATATATCTGGTGAGGAAATGTGTTGTCCTATTTTGCTCCACAATAGCACTGATGGAATTTCCTGATCTAAGTTATCTTGTGTGAACGTTCAATCAAAGAGGAGGACTTATCTGGAGTCCCTATTGATATGTCAGCTTTTTAAATAACTGTCATTCAACTCATCAAAAGGGATACGTTATGATTTCCTTCCAAAGTTCACTGGCTTCAACACAAGACTGTCCTACTCCACAATTGGAAGTCTGCGCAGATAACATATTATCACTCTCCGAAGCAGACTAAAACTGTTGGTGCCGAGTTCCATTGCAGCCTTGCGCATTTCCCGAGCTTCGAACTCTTTGGTGTTTTCATCAGCTGTGAAAGGCTGTGCGATTTGTCGTGTCCAGTCCTTGTTTGAAGAAAGATGTTATGGGAGGCCTAAGATGTGCGTGTTGTGGCGGCCATAAAGCCTCTCGAACTGGTGCTGAACTTAACTGCAGTCGGGGCCAGGGAAACATTTTGTCAGGTGGCAATTTTGCAACGCTGCTCTAATGTCAAGTGGCGAGCCATGGGCAAGGAAACGATATGGTATGCTTTTAAAACCTGCAAAGCCTTGTCAAATTCTCTCTCTCTTTTTATATATATATATATATATATATATATATATATATATATATATATATATATATATATATATATATATATATATATATATATATATATATAGTACCTTTTTATAAGCCCCCTTTTGCTCGTCAATTACTCCCCTCTGGCGATAGGTTGGAGCGAGACAAAGGGGGAGGGGAGCGACTGAAAATGAGTTCAAAACGAGGAGGAAGAGCAATGTGCTGCTTGGGGGGGAGGTGAAAGTGGTAGGAATGAATAGAAAAAAACAAAGACTGGAGAGCGAGAGAGAGAAAGAAAGAGAGAAAGAAGCATGTAGAGTAATAGCCGATCTAGTTTTGTGACGAGTGATGAATGAATGAGGCCAGGGACGCCCCTGAGAATAGAAGCAAGGAGGAGTCGAGGGGTGGGAGTAGTAGCATTGTACAAAAAGAGAGAAAAAGATTAGGAAAGCAGTTAAGGTGGGGTGAAGGAGAAAGGAGGAGCCACAGGGTGCAAAGAGGTGTAACAATCTTTAAGTTTTGAGGTGTTGATGCACTACTGTCATGTTGAGAGCTAATTTATCTCAACATTTTGTCCCACTCTTGGAGCTCAAAAATGAAAATCCATGTTTATTTTTGACTTGTTACTTATTCCCACGAGAAAAGCAGACTCCCCACCCCACCCACTCCCCCCACCAAAATAAAACTAACATTTTAATTGCATTACAGCCAAGCTGTCTTTGGGTCTGACACAAACATAAATGATTTAAATTAAATGGTTCATACTCAACAGAGATGATTATACTTGAATGGAGTAATACATATAGATCACTACAGAGATACTTTGTTAGGTTGCTCTGAACAACCAATCAGAGGTTGGAAAAGTGCTGATGGAAGTGTGGTGAAAGAAACAGTCCCATTGCTAGTTTAGTTTGAGTTAAATGGGCCTGCACGACCGATTCTAAAAGTCCGTGGCGGATTAGATTGACATGGCAGCACAGAAAGACGGGAAACAGTTCAGGGAAAGAGTGGGGGCGAGGGCCTGCGGATGGTGTGAGGTGGGGGAGTTAGGGCAGCTGAAGCAAAAGCCCGCGTTCTTCATTAATGGAATAAATTGAGAATTGAATCAAATGAGGGCATTTAAATGAAGAGTCCATGTATTACTAATTGCAATTGACTGCTGTGGTGTGTTGGAGACCAGACTGCTCGGTTGAGACGCAGATGCTATTCTCTCCCTTTTACAGACATCATGAGGACAATAAAAACACAATCATGCAGATTTCACTTCACTTCAATTGTTTGTGAGTTGTGACCAATATTTGACTGCAGCGCAGTTTGCAGGAGTCTGGCATGGTTTTTTTTTTTTTTTTGGTAGTTGTACTGCACTAACCCTCCGCGGCCTAATCTTCAGCAGATGTTCTGCTGTGCACACACTAGTTTCATCAGCCAAATGTAACAGACCACTCATGGCTGCATCAGTGCTGTGAAATCACAAACAAGTGCAGGATCAGGCGCGCATCCTGCATAGACCCATCCACTAATGTGTTGATGAACCCTTTAGGCCCCAAATGTTTTATTCTGTCCTGTATGTACATGTGAGTCTTGCTATTTGGAATTTAGTTAAAAAAAAAAAAAAATTGAAGTCGGCATGTGTCACAAGCAGTCAGTGTGAGAAGCAAATCAATGAACGTAGACATAATGCTTCGATTGTCTTTTTTTTTTTTGTATTGTTATGAGCTTGACGTTAACAGTTGTCGATACGCATATGTCACCTGTGATTTATTGGCTCTTGCTCAAAGGCAGCTTGGATAGAGCTCACAGTGAGGAGGACAAAAGTTTTATATAAAATGAATGCATGGATATAAAAACAAAAACAAAAAAAATCAACCAGGTTTTATAGTGTACAGCCAGCATAACATGCAAACTTTGAATGTCTGAATGTCTCGTGTCAACCGTGCCGGACACCGAATACCACAGGCGGAAGTGTTCCGTGCTTCAGTGAAAGTTAACGTTTAAAACAGGAATGCTAAACGTCTTGCATCAAATAATGACAGAAAAACCTATCTGACATTTAGAAACGGTAAATCGCACAATTTTAGACATGAAAGGTAGTAAATTGGGAATAATTGAGGCTGACTCTTCTCCTCACTGCATTCAATGTATATAATCACCTTCCTTGAAAGGCTTTTTACGATAATATGATCATTTTTTTGGGGGGTGGGGGTGCTCATCAATCCATCTGACTGCACTTATGATAAGTGGCGTCGGCCTGGAATGCAAATGCGGAAATGCAAATGCAGTAAAGCGCTTCGCTGTCTGCAGACGTCCGCGAGGAATACAAGTTGGGCGCTTAAAGCACGTCTCAAGGCCGCGTTTCACTATTTTAGCGATTACATTCAGAGGTCCCGTACGCCACAGAGCGAACTGCTGGGATTAACTCCAATTACACTGTCAAGCTCACGCTCGCCTGGAATTGTACCAGTGCTTTAACCGACTGCTTGAAGTGCTTTAATAGGCTGAAGTTTGCATTAATCGCGTGCGCTTCATTCCCAAGAAAGAAGCTGAAGGTCACGGGGTCAGACTGCGACAATGATGTTCTAATCCAACGCAGTCAGACCCTTAAAAGACACGCTGGCACTTGCTCTGTACTTGCACACGATGACTGAAATGCATAACACCCATACATATTAGTTTTCGGGGGTGGCGTTAATGCATTTGATGCACTTAAAATGAAATATTAAACTGGAATAATAAGACCATTTTCCTCCTGCTGGCCTCAATATTGATCCAATTTCTGGCAGTGTGAAGTCAGACTTGTGCGGCGCCAACCAGACAGACTGTGTGACAGCCGAGGCTCCCTTCAAACAAAGATGTGCTTTTTGAACATGAACGTGGTTTGACGGCGGTCCAAATTGAAAGAGACATCTCCACTGGATCCAGTCATGAATGTCATCAAATCCCAGTGTCGATTTAGAGCTCCATTACCAGTTTTACCGCTTTTGTTTTTTTTTTTTAAATCCACTGAATGTATTTGGTGCACTACTTCTTGAAGTGCTGTTGAATCAGTCTCAGCTACTTTGTAGTCTTAATTAAATTAGGACACACAGAGAGAAAGGACAAAAAAAAAATCTGTATTTTTGCATTAGTCTGCATTAGGTTTGCATTAGATTATTATTCAACGTTGATGGTGAATGGTGATTGGATCCCACAAACAAAATCAATCACAAAAATATTTATTTACAATGAAAAAGCACACCGAATATGAACAAAACAACAAGAGTCCAATTACCAGAAAATAAAACAACAGCAAGATCAAAGGAAAAATAATATAAATACGTGCTAACGAGAGATTAGAGAGCAAAATCGATATTGATGAGATTTAGAGGTCTAGAAAACAACACTTGAGCATGAGCAGCAAACAAGGTCAATAATCCGACGCAGCGTTGGCAATTAGGCAGTTTTTAAATACATGGCTAACTGTTGAACATTGGCAGCAGGTGTGCACGATGAAGGGAAGGCCCTCCTCTGCCACCTGCTGGAGATACACAAGTTCAGAATCAGAACATTTGTGGCGAAATGACGCCATGAAAATAACATTTGGTGAACAGTCCTGTTACTAAAAATTAAAACATGGCTCTCTTTGTCTTTTTCACCATTTTCATCCCAATTAGAGCTATGAACTGATTAGAATGTAATTTTGCTGCATAAAGTCGGATTGACGCAGCTCAAACTTATGATTGTGAATTTGCCCAATCGATTAGTTATGCTGAATTCAATAAAAAGGCAAATCAGTTTGTGGCTATTGAGTCATTTTTACTTGATGGCGAATCTAAGATTTATTGCTGCTGGAAAAACAAAATACTTGAAGATTGCTATTCTGGAAACTTTGAAACAAAAAAAAAGAAAAACAATACATTTATTATTCAAGATGACTTTCATCATTTTTTTCTCTTCTTTAGTGCCAGTCTTATTTTGATACAGTACATTATGGATGGTTTGGCTTCAATCACTTCACTGTCACTGATTGGATAATTCATGTATTGCGAAATCCTCACTTGAATCGCGACTGTGAAATTCCCACACGTAAACTTTGAAATAGGACAATCATGTTTCGGTCGTTGAAGTTTCAGTAAAAATTCAAATGAGGCTAACAAGCTCGGATATTTATATCTTGATAGCTGCATAATTTCTGCTTCACAAATATTTTCCATCCACTTTACGCGTATAGCCAGTCAGCGTTTGTGATGCTTTCTTCACTCTTGTTTCTAAACTTGCCCCCTCCCTCCCATATTGCTCTTATTCTTACCCCGGAGTTGATCTGCTCACCCCATTATCCCCCTTTCACACTCAGGCTTTTTCAACCTCTCGCTCTTTTTATTCGGTGATTTAGGTCAGCGGTGGAGTAAAAGACGACACACATCTGGCCTATAAAGCGCTCCGTCTCGCCCCCCCCTTCCCCTTCCCCCCATTTAAAGCAGTCAATTCTGGGCGCTTACTCTGGACAACGATGTGTGCCTGTGTTCGCTGACAACCGCCAATCTCCGTCGGTGTTGCCATCTTTATTTTCCTGCCTTCTCTTAGTTTCTGTGACTGGTGCATTTTCCACTTTATTTTATTATTTTTTTTTGTGCAATGAATCTTCATAATTGAAAGTTATATGAACCCAATTCTTTATGGAACTACAACAACGAAGTCCAACACAAATGTGTTCCAGGTCTCTGGTGGACTTTTGCAACAAATTCCGTCCAGCGGATATGTAAATTTGATTAAGGCAGAGTGGGTGTGGGTGTGGGTGGCCTGGTGAGGCATATGGTTTCTACATCTGCCTTGCATTAAAAACAAAAACAAAAAAAGATCCGGTTTTCAATTTCGATTGGGGCCTCTCTGAGTGGCGTTTGTATGTTGCACAGTTGTCCCTGCCTTCATTTTATAATATATAATATAATAATATATTTTTCAAAAATGTCATTTGAATTCATAAGTCATGTTCGCCCAATCTTATGTTATAGTTTGCTCTACCTGTAAGAAATTTCTCAGTGCCACGTTTCCAAAATTGGTTGAGCATCTTGCATTTGCCCACATTTGTCATTAGATGGCGGGTATTTACTTAAACATTCATTTTGACTTGACAATAATACATGAAAAATATGATCTGTGAAAAAGTCAGCCATCACGCCCAAGGAAAAGCAACCGATCTGATCCAGAGGGCTTGACTTTTGAGGTGTCAATCATCTGTGGTCACTTGCGGGCACACTCCCCGCGGCCTTTTACCGACTTGTTATAATTACCTTCTGACTTTATCCATAATGGGAGTGTTACTGTAACACACAATTTTATCGGTATGAGGCGGCAAGGGTGTCCCTGTAAATTGGTGGCAGATGATTGACATCTCATAAGTCACGCCTCCTGTCTGTGATTGGTTGTTTTTCCTTGGGCACAGTGATTTCTGTTCTATCAAATTAGAGGCACAAGATGGGGCCAGAAAGACGTCTTCATAGATGACTTTAATCACGTACTCTTGTCAATTCGTCCACATTTGTGAATTTGAATAAATATGTACAAAAGTTATGATTTTATTTTTCATTGAAATCTCCCTCTTTTAATATTCGTGCTTTATTCTGTGAAATATTAAGGACGATATTAGAATACCGAATGATGACACAAACAAGAAAAACTATCCGAAGTAGAAATATTTTTCACGAGGGCTAATCCAGGTGTTAACAAACCAAGAAACAAAGCAAAACACATTCTCTTTTGCATTAGAAGGATTTTTTTTTTTTTTTGGGCAAGACAGGATTCCGTTTAATTCTGTTCGCAGGCACGCTCTCCAATCTAAATCTAATCAAGTGGTCGCGAGGAAAAGCACGGAACAACACATTTGACATGTTCTACAGGGCAAGTTTAATCACATAATCTCAAACCTCCCAAATAATTAATGACATCATTTCGTCCGAAGCTGTTACAATGTGAGCCAATTGGGCGCCTGTAGTAATGAGCAAGAGGGAGGGAGGGAGGGAGAGAGAGAGATGGTGAACAAAGAGAGTGTGACTGTGTTTAAAAAAAAAAAAAAAAAGCACAGATGATGAAAAGATACAATTCAGAGGGATGGAAAAGGGGGGAGAGTATTACATATACCAACACACGTTCATGTTCCATCATTTCAGGCTCGGCGCTCTCTGGAGATTCATTTTTCGAAGCTTTTTCTGGAACAGAACACCAGGAAAAAAAAAAGGAGGAGAACTAAGCAAGGAAGCAAATATTGCTCGATTTTCAGTACCTCAGGAGAGCTCAATTTCATTGTGTTTTGCAATACGACCTTGGAACCGATTGCCGATTTTAGTCCTTATTTCCCGATGAGAATAACACTCAAGCTTATCATTGAATTGTGTTGCAGCGTTTTAGAGTCCACGGTGGTAGTTGAAATGACATGAACAAAAAAGTAAAAGGTCTCAATTCAATCATACTGAAGCAATAACCTAAAAGGAAACCATCTAAAAAGGATTATCGTTCCAAGAGGAGCTCCAGAAAAAGTATTGAAATGACTCCATCGGTCAGGTGAACACTTCAATCGGTTCGACGGTTCGTTCGACTCTCTAACGTCACTTCTTTCCTCTCCGTCATTCTTTCGAGGTGAAGCAAAGGCTCTTTATTCACACGCTTCCAATTTAGACTATCACGGCACGCGCCGTCCTGCTGCTGACGCCATATGTCGCCCTCGCACTGAGTGGCTTCGTGGAGAGAGG
>CAAKHF010025632.1:41292-61333 GCA_901007745.1 Hippocampus kuda | reverse complement strand
GGGGGGCTTTTGGGAAAGAGGGGGGGGGGGGGGGTCCAGATGGTCACAAATCACAAATGATGAAATCCAAGCATCCTCTCCTCTCCAATAAACATGTGTAAGCAATACTTATACGGTGGCACCAATATTTCTTCGTTACACAATTTTCATCAAGAAAAGCGGCACTGTATTGTATAAAAAATACACCCAAGAAAAAGTAAAGAAATAAATTGGTTTTATAAAGCATAACTACTGATTTAAGGGAAGACCGCCTAGCTTAATGCTGATTAACAATGACCATTGACATACGTGGTGGTGTTAGAACCCTTTAAGCAACGGATAATGGAACGGAAACGGTTGGGCAACGCAACCTGACAGACAATATAACAATACTCACAGGGATCCATTCTTTATCCTGTGCGAAGAACGACTAATATTACTGCTGAGGAGTTGAGTTGTGGTGTCTCTTCGGTCTCCATGTTTATCTATACCTATGTCTGTTATACTATCCCCTGGTGGCTAAGGCGTGAACACTTGAAGAAGCAGTTGACAACAAGTCTGACAAAAACAGTTGCCTTAACCAACTGTTAGCAAGGATTGCTAACAGTTGGTTAAGGGGCCTGGGGGGGGGGGGGCGCTGAGGTAGGGTTGGGGAGGTTGGAGTGACGGAAACACCGGCCGAAATAATTTTGCTGCTGATGACATGGTGGGTGCTCTTCCCTCAGGTGGATAAGCGGGGCTATTGCCCCCTCACACCACTTCATCTATTTGCAAGTGCTACCACACTTAGCAGTCTTTTTTTTTTTTTTTTGCCTCTATTAATCATCCCAGAACGAGAAAAAAATTCTGCGGTCCACACACACACACACACACACAATGGTCCTTCTGAAGCTCCCAGCTGCTGGGTCAAGATCGACGCTTCATTACACGTGGATTAGCGACACGTCATAAAAATAGGCTAATTCATCAAAACCTTTGCGCTAACACCACGCTAAGAGAAATATGATCCTTCGATAATAAAACATAATAATCAGATTACACATCCATGAACAAATCTCTGGAGCCACTACGACAGGGATTGTATATAACACTAGTGATACGTGGGCTCCCTCTAGTGGTTAGTGAAACAAATCAATGATCCAGTGTAATTTGCAGTGTCTTAAAATTGTCCTTCGATAAAGAACTATAGATTTGTTAAGGACAGTTTATAGCAGTCCTCCGGGTTGATATAGTAGCAACTGAAACTTCAATATCCCATTTTTTCATTTCTGGTGGATTATTTTTGTACGGTAATAAATTGGCGGGGATGCAAAAGACAACACTGCCACCTGCTGGACGAGATGACTCGGCACAAAGGAGAACACTGCAAGCTGAGGGCAGTGCACTAATTTATGAATACAAATGCACAAATATAATCACACAGTATTGGACATTTTATATTTTATATGATGTGGGTGAGATTGGCATACATTTGTTTAGGTCCAACCAATGTTTGTGTGAATTAATATAATCTAAAGTAATATACAAATTAAATTAAGAGAACCTGTGGTTTGCGTTTTGTGCCAGGAATGAATTAAAAATAAATGCAAATGCTTTTCATAATTAAATCAACTGATGAAGTGTATTTTTGTTTGTATACTTTAACTTATAAAACAACTGGGCACATGTAAAAATAATGAATATTCTTGTCCTTCACACATATAATTATATATATATATATAGAGTCAATGTATTTGAAATAAAAGTGAAAATTATAGTTAGCGTAAATGTCACTTATTTAAAATTGTTTCATATGATTTTATTTCAGTTACATTGAATTTAGCTTGTTTTTTGCAATTTTGTGAACATTTGTGCATAATTGACAGGCATTATAACGGCATGAAAAAAAAAATGCAACCCCCAATTCTTGAATAAGCAGGGATATGCTGTACTGCCAATAAGCGATCAAGAACATTCCAAAACAAACATTGATTAATTTTGTGTTCTAAAAAATATTTCAGAACACGATGTCTACACACTTGGACAAAGTCATCACATGAGAGCAGACATTTGGCAAATAAATGTACCTTTTTAATAGGATATTGAAGGCGTTAGTACCAAAAAGGCACACAGACCAGACTTCATAGTAACAATAAAAAACTACTTTGTTTTAGCTACAACTTGACCCAAAACAAATTAGATATATATTTTTTTCCTGAAGGGAGATAGATCCTTTCACAGAAAGGACAACTTAAGAGACATAAAAGGGACTCTTACAAAAGAAATGGGTTTTTTTGGGTTTTTTTTTTTTTTTTATGGCTGTGTACCTCAATCATGATGTAAGAAGTGTCTGTCTGTAAAATAGGACATTTGTCAACCTTTAACATGTAGAAATAAACAACCTGTTAGAAATATACCTGTAGATCGTGAAACAAACAAAATAAAACAAATCAAAAACATGTTCAGGTGCTGTAGTGTAGAAAAACAACAAAAGCACAATTAAAGCTGAGCAAGCTGCATGTTGACCGATTACTTTTTCGTCCCGTCTGCACGTTTTTGTATAGCTATGGTACAAAGACGGGTGCGGTTAAATGTTCCTTTGCTTTTTTGTTTCATCTTTATAAAATAATTGGTAATTTTTTTTTGATGTAATTGTTGATCCTCAGGGCATTTTGACGAAAGCACATCACAGACATGTTAGACACCTGGAAACTGTAGGATATTATGTGAAAGAAAAAAAAAAGTACAGTATCTGTCTCCTGAGACATCTCTCTCTCTCTCTCTTGCCCAAAATAGAAGCTCTGACGTACGAAATACTGTCACGTTTCTGTATGTTTTCTTGTAATACTGAATGAAAGGCAACACCTTTAAGGTCAACTAATGTGGTGAAGTAACAAACTCCAATTTACAGTGAACCAGCTGCAGTTGGCACGGCACAAGCTTAAATCGACACCGGGTATATTCAAAATGTCCAAGATTAAAAGAGGAAGCGCAATCATGCCGAGTGAGCTTCAAAACGGCGCAGAGCACATTTTCAATGGTTCAGCGTAATAATTTCAAACTTGGCCGAGTTATCGTGAAACTATACAGAGTGAATTTAAGCTGGTGCCAAGTGCAGAGGAAGGTGAAAAGGGGGGCAGAGTAGGATTCAACTAGCACCGCACAATCTCCAAAGGGCAAGGGAGCTTAGATTGGCACAGAGCACAGAGGTTTAAATGGTACAGAGTAGACGTGAAACAGTGCCTAATCATTTCAAAACGGTGGCTTCAAACGTTGCCAAGTAATTTTAAAAATAGGGCACAACCAATTTGGATTTTTTTTTTTTTTTAAGGCTGATACCGATTTTGATATTTGGTAGAATAAAATTCCGATTAACTGGCCGATTAATTAGAAAAAGTATAATGAATAAAATATTTTTTTGGTCCCTTAAAAACTTTCAACAATAACGATACAAATTACAGGCAGCGCATGTGACTGCTTTACAACATGTTGCCTTTTATTATTTCATTTCTTTATTTAATTTTGGCCATTTTTTAAAAGAACTAATATGGTCTGATTAAATCGGCCGGCCGATTCATCGGTCGGGCCCCACTTAAAACGGTGCCCAGTCAACTAATTGGCACTCAGTCCACTTAAACAGTGCGGCGTAATCTCAAATTCAACAGAGTGATCTTAAAACGGCGCTGCTTAAAACGGAAGTGAATCAGCTCGAAACAGCAGAGCGAGAGAATACGTTTAAAATGACACTGCGCAAGGTCAAAAGGGCACCAACAAGCTTCCTTTGGCGTAGAGCAAGCTCGAAATGGCGCCAGGTAAGTTTAAAGTAGTGGAGAGAGAGCCGCAAATGGCGGCGGTGATTGTTTTGGGCGTCTTGGATGAAGGCACGTCGGGCGGCGCGGTACGTTTGGCAAGCTGCCATTTCCTGTCAAGAGGCGTCCAAAGCGTCCACCTCCGCAGGTCTTTGGTTGTTAGCGCGACAATTAAGTATTCTGCGATCCCTTTTGCATTCCTCCGTGTTGATTATAAACAATAAAAGGAGCTCCTCACACCACAAACTCGGGCACGTCGTCACTGGTGAGGTCCAGAGAGAAGTACTTGCTGGTTCTCTTGATTCCGGCGCACTGGTCTGCCAGGCCCTGGTAGGCCCCGCCGTTTCCGCCGCCGTCGCCATCGCTCAGCTCCTGGGCGCATCCAAAGGTGTAGCTATGTGCCGTGTCCTGGCACAGCTCGGCCCACTGAAGGCAGTCCTTCTGGTACAAGCGGACGTCGTCCAGCGACTGGCTGTGGCGGTCACTGGACGACGGAGGCTTCCTGCACGTCGACGTCTGCCAGCGGGAAGACACAAACGTCAGCCATTTGAGTCGGTGCGAAGCGTCACACATGACGCTCTCGTCTGGCGCATTGTTGCCTACGATGCAATCGTTGCTTATTTTCGCACATCGCCATTTCGGTCTTTGAATGCGCATGACTGCCATCTTCAAGACCAGAATGGAAACAATATAGTTCACCACGTCATTATTGTTTGGGTCGCTATAAAGTGTATGTCTAAAAGACAACCCGAACCCAATTATAGCCAAAATACTCCTCAGGACTGTTTTGATCAAGATGGTGTTCACGATTCTTAATCACAATTATTCACTGTTAAGGAAAATATATGGATTTTTATTGCGCTACTTTTCAACAAACAGGTTTTCTGTGCCAAATTCAGCTAGGCAAAATGAAAAACGCAAATAAAGTATTTCGAGGCACCCGCTCTTCATCTCCGCTTTTTTCGGTGCTTTCTTCTCTCGACGGGACTCGCTCTCATCGGCCAACCGAGGGACTTTCGGCTCCCGCCGCAAGGTGCGCTTGCTTGTTATTCAGGCAGCTCAATGAAGCATTAAGCACACTTTCGCCTCCTGGTGGTTGGATGAATACTTTTTGAGAACGTATTCGATTAGATATGCGACAAAGCCCTCATTTTGAATTGTACGCGTCGCCAAAAATCAGGTTTGTTTAATCTTGTCAGACAAAATCGTAATCGTAATTCCAATTGGATTCATTGTCACGTTGACCCCATGCCTATACCTGCGGGAGGGACTCGATGCTTTGTCCTCTCATCTTGACGACCGTCTCAGAGGAGCTGGACGTGGACGAGCTGACATCTTTGACGATGAGACCTGCCGGCGCCACATTCGAGGCCATTAGCTCTCCCGAATAAGCTTTAAGATCGCACCATCGATTCAGAATACGAGTTTTTACCGGAGAATCCGTTATTGTGATCGGAGGGCATGGTCAACATGTCCTCGGTGATGTGGATGCACAGCTCCTGGTCCAGAGACATTTCGTTCAGCTCCTCGTAGTCTTTGGGGTCGTCCACCAGCATCTCAATCTCTTTAGGGATGTAAGAGTTTCATTTCAGGCTGTGCAACTTTTGTTTGGGGGTGGGGGGGGGCGGGGCAAAGTTCAATTTGACCTTTGCGACTTTGGGTTTTGACAGTAATTTTATTCTACTCACACCCCGCGATCCTTGTGAGGACAAGCGGATTGGAAAATGGATAGATGGATGGATGCATGGATTTTTAAGCAGCTTCATTTTAAAGTGTGCAAGTTTAGGCGTTTTTACGCTAGTTGTCGCAACAACCATACCGTCGTCATCGAGGATGCGCTCCTTGCCGCCGCTCTCCACACCCGACGTGTGCGAGCTGCCGTGGCTGGTGGTGGACGAGCCGCATGTCCTCAGGGGCCCATGGGGGGCCGGGTGGGGAGCGCGGAAGCTATCCGCCTCGATGCCCGACGTGTGCGAGCTGCCGTGGCTGGCGGTGGAGTGGCGGGACAGACGCTTGTGGCGGGAGACGCTGCCACCGCTGCTGCCGCTGGCTCGCGAGCGCTTGTCCAGGTTGTCCATGTCCAGGTCCAGAGCGTCGCTTATGTAGGACTCGCGATACTGTTTCTTCTCTGGAAGCACACGTACACATACACATACACACACACGAATTACGAATTATTATTTGTCTGTGTGTGTGGAAATGGAATGCCACCCTCTTGTGGCAGTTACAAGAAATTACAAGCCCTTTTTAGAGGGCGTTAATCATTCACAGATTTTTTTTTCCCGTTTTTGTGGCCCTTTTGGCTGACCACCATCGGCTTCTTCTTCCAAGACTGTTACTAATGCAAAAAAAGTGAGCTGCACAAGGCGTTTTAAGATACATTTTTGTTCAGGTTCAGACGTCAAAAAGGGCTGAATTAGACAGTACGGTTTTACAATCTGCAAATTCTTTCACAAAATTTTTTGTTAATTTTTTTGTGCCCTTTGCTTATAGAAAAGGCAAATGACAATGCCATTATTCAATATGATTAAACCAACCCTTCTGACAAATAAACTGGAATTAAGGAATAACAATGTGGACTATTGAAAACGGTTCACTGGATTCTCAGACCGACCTTCGTGTTCCTCCAACCGGCGGACCTGTTTGAGGACGGGCTGCAGGTTCATGTAGAGTCGGTGGCTGTTGCTGAGCAGCTGCAGGAGGTGGCGGGAGCGCACCGGGCACCCGGTGTAGTAGATGAGCTTCCGGGCTGAGGGCAGCCCGTCGGGGAGGATCTCAAATTTCTTCCCCTGAGAACAAGTGTGCGGTTCATAAGAAACAGGAATGTGAAAGTGAGACGCACATGAAAACCTCAGAGGAGGAACACGTCGGCTCTTGAAACATGTCGCTCGGCCAGAGACAACACGATCAGTGGTTGTTGACATCTGTTATCATTTCTCCCCAATTATTTTGATGAGCCACGTGGAAAAAAAAAAACAGGTGACGTTTGGCTGAAGCTCAGCTGACGAGCAGCTGTCCTCTTTTTGGCTTTTAAAAGTGAATGCTGTGACTTGGTGGCCTTTTTGCCACTTGCTGTCAACTGAAAATGACGTCACAGTCGCTCGGGGCTCAGATAACGACCAATCACGGCTCACGTGTTTGCTGAGCTCCGTCATGTGACGTTTTTGTGATGAGCTTTTTGTGAAGCAAGGACCTACATTTGAATCTTCTGCGATTCCTCAAATGTCTTGAGGTGGTAAAATTCTGACCTAATTTTTGAGAAAAAAAATACACCTTCAATATACACATTCTGTGCATAGAAGTGTCGTCATGCAGGACGTCAACGTGCCTCACGAGATCGAAGGTGGCTTGACCAGCTTTTGTGAACAAATTGGAATTTTTGGATAGCTTAGAAGGCCTCGGCTACACAATGACAGTGTTCTAAACCAAATCAGAAGCTCATGCTTTCACTGTTTCCATCAGACACACCGTAATCAAGATTATTCGAATAATTATCAATTCATTATGCTGGGGGGGTGGGGATCTTAATTTTTACTGCCCTACTTTTCACCAAACAACATGTAAAGCACGACCACAGGGTCAGAAAGATAAACTGGTTTCCACATCCACAAGGACGATAATGATGAGGAAGTATAAACACGACTTTTGTTTTGTCTTCTCGCATCAGGCTGCTCAAGCGCCCCCTCAAACCAACGCAACATCTGGTGTTTATTGACCCGCATGTCCCTCCGCCCGGCGGTCGGCGCGGTGCGCCGGGATGACGAGCCGAAAGCGTGGGTGCGGCCGCCGAGCCGGGAGTCTTATTGGGGAGAGGTGGTGGAGGAAATGCAGAAGCCGAGCGTCTCGTCGACGCCGCGCAACTGGGTCAAATGCAAAAGTACAAAACAAAAGAGTTGTGAAAGCGGACATTTATTTTAGGGGATGCTGCCGGTGGAATTTGGATCACTGGGAGAGACGCTCACATAGAATGATGCTTCTTTGGCAAAATGGCTAGGGAGGAAACGGAATGCGGTTTTCTGTCAACCAATCTATGGCAAGGAAGCAAATTTTGGTTTGTATGTTGTGCAACATAATAGAGTGGTTTCTCAACATGTTTGTTTTTTTTTTTGGTCTTTTCTGGGGGGGGCAAGAACAGAAAAATGGAATTTCCTTTCATTTCAAAGGGGCAAGATGATTTGAGATACAAATGTTTTGAGTTACAAACGTGATCAAAGAACAAATGAAAGTCGGAAATCGAGGCGCAAAAACGTTGACCGTGTTGAAGAAGTTAGCCGCCAAAATAGATTGACAAAAGTTTTGCATCGAGAGTTTGTCGGCAGCATGTACATCAGCCAATCAGATGTTTGCAATGTCGACTAACATCCATTCTACGATTTGCAAACAACTCTTTGCATTTTCAAAAACCTATTAGCACCCTCTATTGACAGAATTTGATACTGCAGCCAAACAAAGTACGTTTGGAATGACTGAAAATGCATCCGAGTCCTCGAGTATTATTTTGACGTAATAGTCGATAGCGTAATGACTTCCAAAAATATTCAATCGTGACCGTCCTACACATCTTCTGTTTTTACAGTTTAAGTGTTTGAGTGACAGGCTCTTCCACTCCAAATTCATCCCATCGTACTTATGAGCGTTGCTTTGTGCACGGTGCACGGAAAAAATGGCCTTTCCCGAACTGTTCCAACAAAGTAGGAAGTGAACAATTGAAGTCAGGATTTGTGCTGAATAAAATCTGTGATAAGCGGGTGTGTCTGTGTACTTCAGTCCATATAGTGTCATATTTTATAAGTAGGTCTCGTGTGTGTGTGTGTGTGTGTGTGTGTGTGTGTGTGTGTGTGTGTGTGTGTGTGTGTGTGTGTGTGTGTGTGTGTGTGTGTGGGCAGGAAAAGCCTTCCTAAATCCCCGATTCGTTCCGGGGGCCTCACACAGGGTTGAAGCACAACAAGCGTGAAAGAGAAACGAAGCCTCGCCAGGAGAGGTTTAAGATGACGCGATGGCGTGTGTGACTCACCACGAAGACGAGCTTCCCCACGTTAGTCCACGGGAAGTCGTACAAAAGCTGCCTCACGGAGCCGACGTTCTGCGGAAAAGGGAGGGATGATGAGTGGGGGTGCTGACTGCTTTGCTTGGGGATTAAACGGTTGGACATGCAGAAGGCGGCAAATCCTTCCCGAATGAACGATTGTACCTGGAATATTTGAATCCCACGTAAAGTCAGGCCCAAAGTGAGCGAAGCCTCCACTTCCTTCTTGTCCTAAATCAAAAGAATGTCATCAGCAGATATATAGACTTAAAAAACAAAAAACAGGAAGAAAGAAAGGATTCATATTTGACCATGCAGCCATCCACCTGTCTAGCATACGCGTTTCTCATTCAGGAGCAATTGCACAAAATGTACAAGTAAAGGAAATGGGCAACATGAAACCAAAATGGCCATTTCACAACAAACTTTCCATGTCAGGGATGGATTGTGGATTGTGGATGGATTTTGCTAAATTCTTATGAGGCTATCGAGCCAAAACGGCCGCTTCAAAGTAAAGGCAGACTTACTGTGTATGCCTTGAGAATCTTTTGTGGGTCGAGTCATCCCAGATTTTATGCTTTATGGGTGAATTAAATAAGGTGAGTGAAATAAAAAGCAGCTCACCTTGTAGAGTCGGTAATAATGGACGGTGACGTCATCAAGCTGTGCGCACTCCTTGATGTACTTGAGGTGCGCCTCGGAGGCAGTGAGGGCAAACTGGTCCTTGTGCATGTTGGGGATATGTCTCAGGATGTAGTCGCGGCCGCGCTTTGCTATCACCTGAGCAAGAGGATGGGGGGGGGGGTGTAAGATTTGTTTATTTACGCAACATGGGGAAAACGAAAGGGGGTGAGGGGGGCCCGCGGCAGGTTTCAACATGTGACCTCGAGTAATTCACATGTTGAGGTTTTGCTTTTGTTTGTCATTTCCTGTTGTGAGTTGTGATAAGGAGACAGATTGCAGGAAGTGTGGAGCAATCAGACGGGTGTGGTTCCATGACCCGAGAAAACACACACAAGAATTGTGTTCCACTTCTAGCGACAAAAATAAAACTCGCTGGCCCACTTTTTTTTTTTTTTTGTATCATTGTGCTTCAACGTGGTGGAACAGCACGATGAATGAAGCGCTGCAATGAATGGGCATCGCCTTGAAATGCAAAATGTGACATGATGCTTGGCCCACGTTACTGGCTGAAGGGAATTTAACTCGAATTAAGGCCTTGTTGTTCGATTCGTGGATTCAGTGACGTTTAAAGACTTTCGGAGGACCCACGAGAGCCCCGAAAATAGCCTACCACCTCACGTTAAAAGGTATTCTAATTGCCCTACAAGTGGTCAAGGATAGACACAGCCGCCGGTGCACTTGATCGAAGGAACGGTACCAAAATAAACACATAATAACCACCTTCGTGCGTGAACTGCTACAGCCACAACTGACGCCGGCGATCAGACTTTGCTGGGTTGAGTCGCATGAATCGTGTCTGAGAAACTGTGGAAAAGCCTCGAGAGGCCATATGCGTGTGTGTGGGGTGGTTGGAAGGGGCCAACGCACGGTGCCTGTTTGGCGCACTCACCCACGGGGGGAAGTAGGCTTCGGGTTCAAAGTATTTGCCAAAGTGCTTGTTCCGTTTGAAGTTGCCCAGGTCGGCCTGCAGGGCGAAGGCAGCCAGCAGGAAGTAGGCCTCCTCCCGCTGGATGCACTGCGAGAGCAGCACCTGTTTCCTCAGGTGCCAGTAGTAGTAGTACCTGGCGGCGCGGTCACTAAAAACACAGACGTAGCATTGCATGTTAGTGAGCTGCTTGGCTCACGCTATGAGACGAGAAGGCAGGACTTGCCTGATCAAGCGGCCGTTCTCCACGTAATACTGAGCTCTGAAGTGGACGATCATCGGAGGGCCAAACTGGTCGATTCCCTGTCGAAGGCACCAAGGTTTATTCTCTTTCAAAAGGACGAATTTCACATTTAAATTCACATGACTGGCTCCGTGCCAGAGTACCTCCGACAAAAAGGAACTGTTGACAGATGATGAAAGGAAATTAAAAAAAAAAAACATATTTTCTTTTACCTTTTAGCCTTTTACGTACTTGACGACAGAGCGTTGGAGTCTGGGTTAGTTTAACAATTGCAGTTCAGTTTACTTGAATGCGGCAGTGGTTCACCAACTGCCATCACAAAAACTACAGTGCGTAGCTCTCTAAGTACCACCACAATGATGCAATGATGCAACATTATAATGCAGTAACACAGTTGGCATATAACTGAGCTCTACTGTACTGGGTTTAAAAAAAAAAAGTATATTTTAGCCACAAAAACATGCTGCACGGTTTTAATTGCTTCATTCAGTGATTCTTTTACATACCACTAGAGGAAGCACTTTGAGAATCACGACAGTAAAGATCAAAACATGACACTAAATTGGAAAATAACAAAATGCAATCTACGAGCAATAAATCGTCACAAAAAATGAAATGAAAAATATTGACCAAAAAAAGAAAAACATTTTATATATTTTTATATTCTTATCGGGATTCAGAAAAGACAATGCAGACCAGTTCCAATGTTCCCATACGTAATTGCAGTTCGACATTGACGAAATTTCCTATTCCCGGATTTTTTGGGAGGAACCATCGCTCTGTTATTCTCTGAGCTTAGTCAGACGGCCACCATCTTGTGACATCTAAAAGCAATTACAAATCTGATCTTTTTTTTTTTTTTTTGAATGGATAATGAAACCATTTCATCCTTTTCAAGTCTGGAATGAAACGATTGGACATTCACGCTCGAACACGTGTGTCACTTTTTAAATGGACTGGATTGGGTTTCCTGATTTTCAAGCCTATTGCTTTACGCCCTTGCTTTGTCTGCTGCCTCGTTTGATGTTAAGGACCCGACGAGTTGATGTCGTTTGGAGCTTTGTTCTTTGAACAAGTGCCTGAGGCAACGCAACAGTGAGAAAGGACTGCACACTAAAAAAAAAAAACACGTGCTGTTTTTAAAACATGTTACACGCTCGGATAATTTAGGTGGAGCAGTGAAAATAGGCAAAGAATACCAGGAGTGGGGTTTGAACCCACGAGGACTACTGTCCATTGGATCTTAAGTCCAACGCCTTAACCACTCGGCCATCCTGGTGCACTGCTGAGTCAGTAATCGCGAATACAGTGTAGGTTTCGCCAAGGTTACCTTGCTGGCTTCCCTCTTCCATTCTTTGGGGCAGTACTTGGACAGTTTCTGATCTAGTTCCATGTAAATGTGCTCATTATCTGTGGGAAGAAAGGTACTTTTTCAGTTCACAAGCTTCTTTTGGGTGTTTAATTATGAATTCCATTAAACAATACAGAACAAAAATCTTCTGGATGTTTTATTCAACGTCACAACTGAAAAAGAAGAAAAATAAAAAAGGAATTTAAAAAATGCGAGACTTTTTTTTTTTGAGCTGGACATTCTGTTCCTGACCAGTGGGGGGGGGGGAGTCATTTTGATCCAACCAACAATTGTGGGGAGCAGTTGTGAGTAAAAGTAAAAACTCACAAATTTTAGAGATACACTTTTTTTTAATGATTATTATTTGAGAGGGACGATTCATTTTTACAAATGTAACCTTTATCCGGGTAAGGCAATTGAGAACAGATCCTCTTTGCAATGCCAATCCTCAAGAAATTCTTTCCCATCGCATAAAGGACAGAATAATACGCTGCATTGAATGTAAAAAAAAAAAAAAACAACAACAACAAAAAACTGTTGTATTAGTTGTACCAACTGTTGTTGGACAGACAAAAATGTTGCGTTAAAGTCGAGGGCGTCAGAACGAGTAGCGCATACTGAGAG
Organism: Hippocampus kuda; assembly: GCA_901007745.1. Lineage (NCBI taxonomy): Eukaryota > Metazoa > Chordata > Actinopteri > Syngnathiformes > Syngnathidae > Hippocampus > Hippocampus kuda. The sequence goes on along the minus strand of CAAKHF010025632.1, from coordinate 48,712 downwards.
ACGACTGGAGTGGCGACACCGGCCCGAGGCCGCGAGGTGGGCTCGGGGGAGTTTGCCTGAGAGGGGCAGTGGGTGTCACAAAGCGGCTGGGTGGCCGCTGTTTGCCTTGGCCATTTCACGCTGTTCAGACAAACACTTGAGGAATGTCCCGCAATCAGACCCGTCGGCTCTGAGCCAGCGCACCGGCCGGCCCCGTCATTGGCTCATCTGGAGGCCAGCTGTCTGAAAAAAAGTACTTTTTGCAACACGCTCTCTCTCTCTCTCTCCCTCTGCAGTTGCCCGCCAGCGTCATGTGTCTGCACACGCACACACGCCGTGACTCACGCGACCCTGTCCGACCACACAATGGAGCCAGTCAAGATGAAGAGGTTTGGGTTCACGGAGACATGCGTGACAGCAAGGTGAGACATGCTACATTGAAGGGCCCGTTGCGCTTTTCCCTAGCCAAGAAGCAGAAATGCCAGGCTACAAATACTTTTAAATGCATCTGCGGTCACAATGGGGGGCATGGACACCCCCACGGGCAGCCTGAAAAGAATCCAGTGAGTCCAAAGACAGCTTGTGACATCGAATAGTGGACTCACTTTGAATAACACTGAGTCCAAAGAGGTGACAGTCTTTCAGCCTAAGGAGGTCACACACCTGGACCAACAACTCCTGGCACAGAGTCCTCACCTGAGAAGGAGAGAAAGGAAGGAAAACCACATTGAAGCTTGAAGTTACATTGACGGACCAACAAGAGGCATTAATACAAGCCCTTGTGGGGGAAAGAAAACATTCTGGTTGCTACAGCGACACTGAAAGAATGCTTATCATTGGTCCAAATTGCTTAATTTTCACAGGGTTCCCAATCTTCCACTTGCTTTTTATTTATGGACCTTTTAAGGAATTTTGAGGGCTAATTTAGCCATTTTTAAGGACTTCTTCTGAATTCAGCAGGGGATTCACGGTGGATTTAATGCTCGCTCAGCAATATGCGGGCTGAACAGAAAGCCAACTATCACTGAGCTGGTGTTCAAATCATTGCTGCCAAAGGAAGGGCACATCTTTATTTTTAGGGGCAACCAGATAACCCTTTATTTGACATACTGGATGTCAAATTTTCATTTTCCTACATGTGTTACAGTTAGGAAAATGAAAAAAACTTGAATTCATTCTCAAATAAAGTACACTAAGAAAAATTTAAATTTAGAACATATCAAATTTATTTTTGAATAAAAATAAATTTCTAAGGATTTTTATTGATTTTAGAAGCTTTCCCTGAAAATGAAGGACAATTAAGAACATCATTTTATAACTTCTTTTTTATGGATTTTTATGAACTTTAAGGACCCGTGGGAACCCTGCGTCAAGTGACCTTTATTGCCACCTCCAAGCATGAGTTTTTTAGGCAAAAAACAAACAAACAAACAAAAAAACCCATCATCAATTCATGAAAACTTGAGAATAGGGTGCCTGCCCAATGTACCGAGTGGGGTAATGGCCACCCGTTCTGGCAGATGGAGCTGTGGTGTGACTTGAAAAATGGTATCATCTGGATCACAAAACAAAGCTCAAAATACTGCCTGTCCTGAGTGGAAGTCAAACCCTCACCCGCATAGGTGACTGCGACCTGAGCGGCAGCTGCAAAGGGATCGTCCATCAGAAACATTCCAACATGTTAACCACGACGACATTGAGAACCAATCGCCTTGGCCGATTTGGCTCCTCGACAGACAGCATGCGCGTTAACACTCACGTTGACGATGACGTTGAGCGTGTCGTCATTGGGCAGAAAGACACAGACGCAGCGGCGGTCCTGCATGGCTTTGTTGTTGTGGAAGCTCACTTTGTTCATCTTCGTGTGCCCCGCCCCCCCTCCTCCTCCTCCACCACCAGTGGCCCCGCTACCAGCACCACCGATGCGCCGACGTCAGCCGCGCTTCAGCAGTCACCTGGAAGAGGAGCATGGAGATCACCCCGGCTGTGCTCGGCCACTGTGGAGACAAACGACACGCAGCGCCAGATGTGAAACAACAGGACAAAAGAAGGTCGCACAACAACTCTTCCTGAGAGGACGTACGTTGCCCTTCATGGTGACTTTTCGACGCTTGTTTACATTTTCTTTTGGGGGTGGGGGATGCACTTTGTGGCAGCATTTTCAGAGATTTGCGAAAGCATTGGTCGCAGGGTCGATTCCTGTAGGCCGATCAGATAACAGTGACATCATAGCCCCTGTCGGCCTGCGTTGCAAAGCCACCTCACAGGTGGTTCTGAAAAGCGGTTCCATTGGAACCGCACGGCCCTGAAAAAGTCAGGAACCCGAATAATTGAAGAAGGGCTTCAAGTGGGGGGCTTCTTAGGGGATGGCATACGCTTCTGGGGATGTCTGAGGGACTGCAATGTGCTCTGTGGGGACTTTTTAGGGCATGAGTCGCACCTCGTGGGGAGCAGTGTGAAAATTCTCAGGCAAGACAAAAGAAGGTGGTGGTACAATCGGGGTAGCAACACCTCTTCCGGCTGGAAGTCATTCAACCTTGTCATTCCTCGCAGATTGGGAAATTTGGGGCCGGATCAAATTACAGGCGGCAGAAGAGGCATTAGCCTTTCAAAAGAAAGCAGCTGACAAGACAAACACTCCGGTTGAAATGAGGAGCAAATTCCAATGGTAAAACGTGTTCAGAGACATAGTTACCTTGCGGCAGACATTATGAACATGCTATACAGCAGCTGCTGGTGTGAGGTTAACGAGAAGCGAGCTACTTGTAATGACCAACGTTAGAAGCGCCAGAAGGCTCTACATCTGTGTCTAGCCACCCCGCCCGCCCTCCATGTCCTTGATGAAATAATGTAAAGTGAATCCATTTGTTCCAGGTTCAAAATATTACAATCGTCAACCTTATTCATCAGTTTTAAGATTCTCAACTGTAAAACCATCGTTTGATGCCACAAAAATAAAGTAAAACTACTCCGGCTATGAAAATGCCAAGGAGAGAGAGAGAACGGGACACTGTTTCCACAATAAGACTGTAAATCTCAACTGATACCCGCGTTTCTACTTCAAATCCCTCGAAAATGCTCAACACACGTGGAGCCGAAGTCTCATGGGACTTGCTGACATTTCACAGGACATCACGTTGTTTGACTTTTTGCGGCATCATTTTGGTTGACCTCCCACTTTTGATATGATGGCGGGGTGTCCAAATGTCATATTTCTCGCAGGACAATGTGAACTCATTCTTTCTGAATGAATAGACGATTGTCAGCGGGCACTATTGGGAGCGCAAGCAAAGGTGACTTTTGTCCGGCTAGCGTGGGATCGATTCCCACTCGGTGCCCTGGTTCAGCGGTCTTGTGATCGACTCGTGAGCAGTGCAGGTCCTCCGCGATATAATCGTAGCTTTGTAGAAAATGACTGTTTATAAACCATTATTCTTTCAGGTAAGGCAATTGAGAACGGGAAAGGTTGAGAAAGTCGGGTGTCCTTTGTGGTGCTTAAATCCGGGATTGGTTGTGCAATGAAGGAAGTCAGCAATCAATGTTTTGTTTTTTAAAAAAAAGACTTTGTTGAGACTTTTTAGGGGATTGGTTGGACTTGGCGGAGTCTTTTAAATCGAGGTCCAGTAGAAGCTTCCTCGAAAACGACTGTGCGATGTGTTCTTGTGTGGCCCTCAAAAAGTGGTCTGAACGCGGAGGACAGCGGTTTGAGGTGAGTCAGCTCTAACACGATGAAGTCATCTTCTAATGCGTTTTAAACATCTGCACACGAGACCACAGAAGGCCACGAAAATTCGCCAACCAATTAGGGCCAGCGAAGGAGAGTGGCAGATAATCACATTAGCGCCGCGCGTAAGTGTGACGCAACACCGGCGCGGGGTCATAACACAAAAGAAAGAGCGGCCAACTGAGCTTTCCTGCGGGCCTTTTCAGCCTCGCAAACAGAGATTCTGTCAACGTGGCAAACCTCTCAGCATTAGAGGCTACTCATCAAATCCCACAAAAAGGGATTCGGTGAGCGAGAGAGAAGGCCTCTCTCTCAAACTATGCAGGTCTCAGATTCTCAAACAGGATGAGTGGCCGGGCCCGTCAAAAGGAAAACGTCCTCAGCTTTACGGATTTACAAAAAAAAAAGATCACCGGAGGAGGCTGTCAGAGCGCTGCAGGTAGAGGAAGTGTCAATGCCGAATAAAAAAAGACGGAGGTAGTGTTCAAAGGCGAGGGCCGTGAAAAAAAAAAAAAAACCTGCTGCAGTCGGGAGAATTCCTCACTCACATCTGCTTCTCATTCCGACAATGGCAACCATTGATTCGGGATGCAGCGCCCACAAACTGCATTCCTTGTTAGCGTCCCACAAGTGTCCAAATACCGTAACTACATAATAAACGGTCAACTCATACTCAATCGGACTAAACGGCATTCGGTCACATACTCTAATCAGCTTTGAGCTCAACTGACAAAGGTTGAGCAGTAGGACGGATGGATTCTGAAAAATAATCCAATTGCTATTTTTTTCCTCAATATTGTGATTATGATTTTTTTCCGAGGCCCTCCTCCATTGGATTTTTTTAACAAGCAGTGAATTCATCTGTATTACAAAGAACACTATCAGATTTATTATGCAAATTATTTTTTTGGAGGGGGGGAGTTAGGGTTAGGATTTGCACACTTGGAACCGAGTGTTCAACAATAACCTGAGTTCATGAGCCACGTGCTGCCTCAGCAAGGAGGAGGAGAGATTGTACGAAGCAAATCCACAGAATGCAGGTTACAAAGTCTTCGGAATAGCGCGGCAGCTGGTTTATCACTTGCGCTCCAGCAACGCCTTGTGATTCGCGAACAAAAATGACAACAATACAAAAATAACCTGTGATGATGAGCCACATGCTGCTTCACCAAGTAGGGACGATCTCGGGGCAAATGAACGGAATGCAGTATACAAGGTCGAACACGGTGGATACTGTCCCATTAGCGATAAAACAGTGGTGCCCAACCACTAATTCGTGCACGCTTTGCAGAAAGGACGCGTGATTCGGAAAAATCCTCCTGAACTAAATAAAGATGCAGAAAACGACGTTTTCATCGCTGGAGGAGAAAGGCCTATTTCCGATCTGCGGACACCACTATATATCGCACCCGTGGACATGTTTAAAGGGTTCTCTTTGAAAGGTCGTGACTTTTTCCCACGGCCAGGAGAGCTGTTTATTCAGCTGAAGAGAAAATGCCGCTGAGCTTGACGACCGGCTCTAAATCACGGCGGTCACGCGGCGGCTTTAGCCTTGACGGTCGGTGATGCTAAGGCCGGCTCCTTCTTTCCTCCCCCGTAAAGCCGCACGTCAGTAAGGCTGTGAGTCGGGATATAAACGGGAAAAAGCCTTCTAAGCAGGCCACGCTGGATGTCTTTTGGGGGATGTCGTGACTAAACATATTCCAGCGTGGATTGCGCTAGCATACGGATTGGCAAAAGTGTCCGTCAAAAAATAATAAGTGACGGGTTTGTACTGTAACCCGCTTGCCTGTAAAAGACCCGGCGTGTTTTTTTAGCCTTTCAGCCTCATCTCTGAAAGGAAGACGACTCCGATTTTCAGATCTCAAGATCAAACAGAAGGTCAGGCGTCCATTCAGCGTGCGACCGTAGTGCTAGTCTTAGATAACGCACGAGTGAGTGGACAGTCGAGGAATGGATTGGGAGTGACCTCAGGCTTGAAGCAACGTGGCGATACGTATCCCGAATACTTGGTTAGACTACGTTGGGATTGTCAACTAACCCTAATCTTACGAGTCCCCTGAAAGAGTACGAAAACCAGTACTTCGGCTTGTATAACTCTACTGGATGTTATTTTCTCGAGGGACAACTTGATAAATGTTAGCTAGACTAGCAGCGTCTTACAATGCCATGCCAAGTACTGTATCTGCATTTGTCACCTTTTACCAAGCACCGAACAACCTTTGATGAATGTTTCAGATATAGGTATACTGCCACTGCCACCTACTGGTCACATTTTTACATGATTTACAATGCAAACGGCTTATTCTCATTCACAGATTGCATCAGACCCTCCTCCTCTCTATGACGCAAAAAAAAAAAAAAAAGACAGACGTACAAGTACGTCCTTGGTAGGTGGGGCCTAATTTAGTAGGCTCCATGTTTATATAGCATTAGAACCAAATATTCTGTGGGCCTTGCAAGATCAGTCAAAATGCAGTAAAACGCTCAGATAGAGGGCGTTGCTCCAGTGAAAATGGCTGGGATTGAATGAGTTAAAAGAACGACCTCGCTGACACGTACTGCTTCCATTAACAATATGGCTGTGAATACGAGAAGATGAGCAGAATCATTCTCCTAAGTATAACAAAATAGGAGCCCAGGGGGAAGGCAATCACGGAGTCAATCGCGCTGAACACTGGTGCCCATTTAAAGGTTGTAAAAGCAGTAACTTATCCTCCTTGGAAATGTTTAAGTGAAGGTAAGTGCTTCCAAGACACAAATTTTCTGCCATATGATGACGAAAACCGCTTAACGCGAAGCACAACTTTCCGCAATAGTTGCTCTGTGTGTCACCGGGGGAGCGGAAACCGTCATGGTAAAACCGTTTTGGGAGTCACCTCAACAGTCACAGCTATCGTCCTGTCCGATCGCGATCTGCGAACATTGTGTACGTAGCGCCAAATAGTCAACTCTTGTCACTAACAATAGCTTTAAGTGAGTCAAATCTCTGCCCTTTGGCAACAGCTTGTGACAAGTCTTTTCTTGAATAAACAAAAGCGGCATACCTTCATTCGTGAGCGGCTGCCCCACATGCGGTTTGGACTGAAGCGAAAGCGTTCGCACACGCACACACGCGCACGAATGCAAATCGGTACGAGTGGACATGCTAGAACAGACCCAGCTCCCCGCCCAATCGCTCGAGCCCGAACCGCGCGTGAGTAATTCCCCAACACGCCGCAGAGACGTCAACCCGGCCATTACGTGCTCTCGAAATAGAGCACGACAGCCCTTTAAGGAGAGGGTTAAGACGCGAGCTGCAATTACGGCAAAGCCCAAACCCTGCTTGTTTTGATCCCAGCCTGCATTTTGACAGTTTGCTGCTGAGTCCCGTGTGGCGTTTTCATACCTGGGAGAGAGTCTCGCTTCCCGGCAAAAGTTTGCGCCCGACTGCAAGAATTGGAATGTTTCGAGGCTCGGTGGAATGTGTAACAGCATCCAGCTGCGCGCGTCCACCTGGTAGCCAGCCAGCGAATGAATCTATCAGTCAGTCATCCCGACAGAAGGCTGACCTCAATGGAAGGAAAAGCCATCATGAAAACCGGCGTGCTAGCAAGACGCGGGGAAGAAAGGTCTTACAAAAAGGTCCGCTTCCCCACTTCCTTGAAAAGACCCAAGTGGAGGGGGGGAAAAGAAACACAATCCAAGGAAGGAGAGACAAATGCAGGAAGAAGTGAG
>CAAKHF010025632.1:18500-34558 GCA_901007745.1 Hippocampus kuda | reverse complement strand
AGGCACCGCTGTGGGACTAATTTCCTCAATTTGGAATGACGCACATACACATTGAAGTGTATTCCATTGTGTGTGTGTGTGTGTGTGTGTGTGTGTGTGTGTGTGTGTGTGTGTGTGTGTGCGCGTGCGTGTGTGTGTTAAAACATCTTACCGAACTTGAAAATGGTTGTAACTGCTAAATAATGCATTGCAAGTATTGACACCGCTTTTCAGAAAACATGCAAAATTCATGCGCCCTTTGTGCCTCCCGAGCATGAGAGCAAATTGAGCACAGTAATGAGCTATTGGGTTCCTTGTTTTATGACATTGTAGTTGATAAACAATTTTTTGAGATGGTGGGACATCAGTGCTTTGAAATATATGCAGTTAATCCCTTTATTCTTGCTGAACCCGAGCTCCAGTTTTAGATTACAAACAAGTTCAATAAAGCACAAGAGCCAAGTATTTCATGACGTGTGACCAAAATTATATTCTATATGTTTTTATAAAAGTGTATTCATATACCTACAAGCATATATTCTTTATCCTCTGTGAAAAATGACAAATCTTACGGCAACGTACTGTATCACAGTTGTGTAGCTATTCTTGATTTGTGTCTGCATGACGACATTACGCTGCCGCCCCCCGGCTATGTGGAACGTGAGCATCCGTAGCCACTGTCGACGCTGCAGAAACGTGTCACCTGAGAGTGTAAATTCAGGCATCGGTGCTCTCTGCAATCTCACGCATGCACCCTCTGTCACCCTCCCTGCCCTTAAAGCTCCATCCCCCTTAACTGCAGTCATAACATTCCTGAATATGTGACCGACTGCGGGGTTGACTTCCATTACAAGCAGCCTTGCTTCAGTTTCACCGGAACCAACACGTCATTTTCTGCTATTTGTAGTTTACTCTTACTCGAGTGTTATTTTTACGACTTGCACTGATTTAGTGCATAATCATATTTACTGTGTTAGCATACACAGTATATGCAGTGCATGTTTTTGGAATGCGGGCAGAAACCAGAGTACCCGGAGAAAACCCACACAGGCACAGAGACAAGATGCAAACTCCATTCAGGAAGGCCGGCGCCCGGAATCCCAACACATTAAACTGTCAATAAACTGTTGAGGATTTTTTTTAAAAAGTTTGTTTCCTTTTGTCATCAATCAGGAGAAAAGTAACTATGGAGAAAACGTGAATCTTTGTCACCAACATGGGGAATAATAAGAAATGAGATTTACATCCTTGAGCCATCCTGTCACCTGAACGCTTCGGTCAGGACAAAACAGTGCCAAAAGTGCACATATAAACAGTTTACAGTGAGAGGTGATAGTGAGAAGAGAAAAAGGAGAACAAATATTTGGCTTGAGCGGAAACATGTTTGGGTTTCGTCCCTGTTGTCCAAAGTCCAAAAATCCTGAAATCCCTGACAAACTACGCCAGCCGAAACCCTCACAGGTGTGCTCCGACCTTGGATTCTCTCACGTGCTTCTATTTTGTTGACCAGGAAAGAGATGCCAGATGGCCCCGATTGTTGGTATGTGTGTACATCTTTAAATATCCAAATGGTTTAACGTTTACAATAGTCAGGGCAGGATAAATCCCACACCAAAGGATAATCACTCAGGAGGTGTCCAATATTTGGGCCTTTGCTGACTTTGATCACAAGGGGGTGAAAAATGCTTCTTTTAAACATTGAACACCTTTAATATTCATGACTGTCAGGCTGAATGTTTACAAAGCAGATTGGAGGTGTGAAAAAAAAATCACTAAATCCACACTACTGGATGATCCCTCCAATTCGGACCTTTGGAAAAATCTCATCCCACACCACACGATAATACCTCGGGTCATCTTTTCAAAATTTACTCTAAACATACACATCACACCACAGGTTAATCCAATTATCATACACATAATTGGGCCAAGACTTTTCTGGGAGTGAAAATGGTCACATTTGGCCCGATTGTCACTATGAGTGTATGCCGCTTACAATGTGACATCGCCACCTACAGGCCTGGCATGCATCTCACTTAGTTTTCTGTTGTTTCTGCGGCGTGGCGCCGATCGGGATTATTGCGCTCACGTTGTCAATTGAACGTGATACCTTTTTTATCGTCTCGGCGTGGGAGTCATTTCACCTGTCATTACCCTCCCAAAATCAACTTCATCTGCAGTTCCGGCACGGTTAAACATCAACACTCCACAGTCTGCCGCCTTTACTACTGCCTTTAATGTGCGCTCGCTGCCTTTGTTCTTTTGGCGTCTCACCCTCCTCTCACCCCGGGCCTCCTAAGCCCCTCCCCGGGCTTCTCAAATTCCCCCAAATGCCTCCTTGAAAGGGATGTGCCGACCTTTTTCTTGATTGATCAACCTGATTTTGAGATGAACTGAGGAAGATTTGATTGACAGACGCACAGTACTGTGCATATTAGACTGGGTTTACGACGTGTGGTTGAAGTGACCTGATTTTTTTTTCAGGGGGGGGGGTGGTGGTGGTGGTGCTCTTAACTCATTCAGTCTGAAAAGACGTTTAAAAACGTCTTTGGGAGTGAATAAGTTAAGTGGCAATCTAAACTTTTGGAGTAAAGACATTAAATAAGACGTGAACTGCAGTGTCAATCCAGCTTTGCTAGTCTCATTAGTAAGGCGATTTGCCCCCCCCCCCAAAAAAAAGTCTTATATGTGGTGGGAAGCACCATAACAAACTTCGTGTATAACCACAAACTATTATCAGGAGGACATGTTGTCAATTACCTTCCAGCCGGCGGTGCAGGAGATTAAACTCTCTGGTAGGAACACTTTATGGCTTTTATGTTGCTAGGCAACCATGACAGGAGGTGACTCCACAACTGGCTGACATAATTCAACAAGAATCAAGAATGATAGCGTGATACATACAATATATATGATGGTCCTTCTTTATTTCGCGGTTCGGTGATTGCGGCTTCACTCTATTGCGGGGTTGAATATGTGACCTTGTACGTTGCGGAGTGGGATGTATGTTGATATTTTGCGAGTTTGTGTCAGATTTATATTTTTTTCCGCCAGATTTATGTTGTTCTTCCTAAAAATAGTCGTCTGTGTTTACAGTACGGGGGACAGAAAACTATTGTCATAAAAACAACAATACATGGGGCCCAGTAATACTTTGCGAAGCTCTTGACCAAGATGAAATAGTACAAACCATTTTAGTGGCTAATCAAATCTCTACTCGGGTTACTAGTGGCTAATCAAGCACAGGTTGTGTTCCTCATCCCTATGAAAAGATTCCCCCGCCCCCTTTATTACAATGCAGTATCTTTTTTGTTTTTCCTGCAACTTTTCGAATACATTTATAAAGTGTTTAGAAGGGTGCAAACTGTGTGAGGTTTGTAATAGCTATGAAGATGCGAAAAAAGGAAACAACAAAAAAAACCAAAAGTCAACCTCTAAAATGTCTCATGTGGGGCTTGGAAATGCCAGTAAGTCAAGCATCTACTCAGATCGCTGCAACGCCATTTCAATGTTCCTCACAGCCGCACTGGTGCAGAGCGCTATGATGCAGTTGCGTTACGAAAACTGATTTCAATCGGAAAAGATGGATTTGGATTTAAAAGCTGAGAGTGCAAAGTTGCTCCGCTTAGCTCCATTACAGCCGCTACCCGAGTGAGGATAAGCGGTTGGGATAACAGATGGATGGATGAATTATACCATCCTTGAATCGTACCGCACCCCACGTACCAAAATACATCAACACGCGCATACACATGCACACACACGCATGCACACACAAAGAGCGAGTGTCTTTAAAATTGCGTTTTGGTTTACTCGCGGCATTAATCGCCTCCAAATGAAATGGCAACATCTAAATAAAGAGCCTCTCAGAATAGGAACAGTTACCTCAGTGAGGCACAGGAAGAAGGGCTGTTTAGCTAAGGCCTAAGCTTGGGGTTCGTCCGTGGTGACGCATGTTGGATCGGTCCGGTTCCCGGCCCAGCCAGCGTACGAGGCTTTCAACATCTGGTTGCATTTAGCGACCCTGCTGTTCATTCTACGTAACATTCCAAGGCTGGGTCTGTTGTAATGTGTCAGAGATCCAGAACATGGACGTTCAGTCATTAGCCTGCAGAAAAAAAAAATTTGAGTGGATTAGGAAAAAAACGGTCATGCCATCGTATGTGGGCAAGGAGAGCCACATTCGCCAATGTGCTGTTTCTTGTTTATTGAATGTCAAAGAAATAAAAGTACAACATGAGAACACGCTCGAGGAAAACAACTCCAGCTCCTGACGTCACTCATTTGACCCCGCCCCATAAAGGCAAACATCCAACACGGATACTCTCGTACATGCCAATGAATCATCCAGTCCTATAAAATATATGTACCGTACATCAAAAATGGTGGCGTGCAAGGAGTGCGGTCCGAGTAAAACTGGTGCCTGACGTTTTTTTTTTTTCTTCTACGGGGTGGCAATAGTTTTTGGAGGGTTGAGTTGGGGACCCTCCAAAATACATTTTCAACAGGATACTTGCAAAAACAGCTAAAGTGCTTTTGTTTTGTTTGAGACTATTACTTGTTGTTCGTGTAAACAGTGCGCCAATTCCCAAGCCCAAGGCATATTGTCCTTGCTCTACCGGCAGTTTGCTCCGTTTTATCACCGCCACCATGCCAGCGATTCTGACAACGAGCAGGAAGTAGATTAGCTTGGGCTGTCTTCGGCCATTGTGACCCGCGTATCAGGAGCGATGTGTTTTCAGGAGAAAGGTTGGAAACTTATCTTGTGGGCAAGCCACGAAGGATTTTAAACAGCCTCCTGTTTTGGTGCCAGACTGGCTGGTAAAAAATATAATCGAGGGCCACTGTGGCTAAGTTGGGAGAGTATATGGTCCAGGTCTCAAAAAGGATTGCTGGTTTGAATCCTGGCTCTGATTATCTGCAGACAAAGTATCCTTGGGAATGACAGTGAACCCTAATTTGGTCCCAGTGGATCTGGCAGCGCCTTGCCCACACCATTGATGTACTTGTACAGTATGACATGTTATGTCCTACATGATTATCGAATTGTGGAATGTGCAGAAAGTGAGACATCAGTTTTTAAATTGTCAGGAGTAAACATCGACACAAAACTAAATACAGTACTTGAATCAAGGGTGGACACAAAGTACAGTGGTACCTCTACTTACGAAATTAATGTGTTCTGGAAGAAATTTTTTAACTAGAAAATTTTGTAAGTCCCGACACGTTTTCCATGTAAATGCCATAATATGTTCCAACCCCCCCCCCCAAAATTGAGACATAAATGTTTTATAAAACATAAAAATGCATCAAAATATGTAACAAATACATGTTACAATTAGACTATTGCACAATAAATGTGAGTTGTGCATAATGTAAAAAAAACCCCAAAGAATAAAGAATTAAAATGATGGCCATTTAACTTTTAACCGCATCCTCATTGTTTTTTGCCCTCGTTAGTTGTTGTTCTCTCTCAGAAGTGGTTTTTGCCTGGCGTTTTGGCAAGAACTGAAACAAGGACGTTTGCTTTGGTCGGCTTTTAACGATCCTTCGAAAGTCATTCACATTTACGTCAAACTATTGGAAGGCCCCATGGCCCAAGAGGCCAATGACGAGACACACATCTGTCTATTTATCTATCTACAAACTGTAGAGGTCCATCTTAGCCAATGGGATGCCAGGATGATGCTTGGTAATAGCCAATAGCAGAGCAGCTCTAAGTGTGTTGCGTTCAGGCAACCGGGAGCTGCGAGTAGCTGCCCATACCGTATTTTTACCTTTCGTATCTTGAAATTTTCCCGTTGAGGCATTTCGTAACTTGAAAATTTCGTATGAAGAGACGTTCGTAAGTAGAGGTCCCACTGTATTCGAACTTCAATACATCGCACATTTGCAAAGATGTTGTAGTTCTGATACGTCTGTTCGGTAGCTTCCTCCAGGAAAACCTAACCAGGCGGGAATTAGTCGTTGATGCGCAATCCATAGTGACGTAGAGGAGAACGATGCTCCCACATGACACAGCTCCTGTGTTCCATCGCTTCTGTCTGCAAATCGTCCTTTCTGTCACTCCAAACAAAGCTTAAAAACCGAGCTCGGATCGTAAGTTGAGCACTTTTCCAGGTCCGGGTCCGCACGAACGGCCGGACCCACCTGCCGACCGGTGAATGCGGTCTTCCAAGTCAGCGTTCTGCGCTAAGACTCTTTTCAAGCTTTTCCAGCGTTTCGGTAGCGGCTTGCAGCTTCAGCTTCAACTGCCTTGTCCTCAACCCGTTGCGGTGCTGGGCGTCCAGAAGACCTGCGGTGTGGCTCCTGAGTAGATTTTCGTGCTCCAGCTCCTTGCGCTCCAGCTCCTCCATAAGGGAGCTGTGCTTGATGGAGAGCTCCTCCAATTCCTCCTCCAGGACCCGGAGGCGACCATCACTGGCCTCGCGCTGGGCCTTGTCCTCGTTGTGCTTCTCCAGCTGCTTCTGGAGCTCCTGCAGTTTCTTCTTGTCCTGCTGGAGGTTCTCCTGCGGGCACGACGGCTGCTTCTGGATGGAGGACAGCTGCCGCACCACGCCCTGGCACATCAGCGTGGTGAGCTGCTTCTCCAGGAGGGAAATCTCCTCCATGTGCGCTTGGTAGAACTCCCAGCTTCGCTTGAGCGCGTGGCGGAAGGCACCGTCGTGCTCTTTCTTCAAAGACTCCAGACGGATTTGCATTTGGGTGTCCAGGACGTAGATCTCGGCTTCTAGCCTTTTCTCGGACTCCTCGAACATCGGGAGAATCATGGCGTTGTGCTTGGCCTCCAGCTCCACCTTCCTCCAGTCGTGTGGGACGATGATGTCCACCAGTTTGGACGCATGATCGAACTTAAGCTGTTCGATGTGGTTTTGGCTGTAGAGCTCTTTTTCACTCAGGTCCACCTGCAGGCTGCGGATCTCATTCAGCGCCCCTTGCTCCATCTCGAAGCGCTTGTTGTCGTTGATGGTGGAGAAGCCGGCCCCGTCGAGCTTCAATTGTGAAACATTGGTGTGGCATTCCGACTCCAGGTGCCGCACTTTCTGCTGGTACTTGGCCACCTTCATCCGGTGGCGCATCTTGGCCTCGTCACGCACAATGCTGCCCTCGCGTAGCTTGTCCTTCACGTCTTGGAGCTTCTGCTTGGAGATCTCCCAGAAGGCTTTGACCTGGTCTCGCATGAGATGGAAATTTTTCTTCTCGTCTTGGATGCGGCCCAGCTCCTCGGTAATCTTAGTGACACGCTCCATCAGCTGCTCCTCCGACATTTCAGTCAGTGGCGTGTTTTCATTAACTTCTGCCTTCTTGCCTTTGCCTTTGCCTTTGCCTTTCCCTTTCCCTTTTCCTTTCCCTTTGCTGGCCATCTTGGAGAACACGAACAAACTCCACACACCAAAAGAAAAACGTCCTGCATGTATTTTGAGGACAACCAGTTGATTGCAGTCCGGTGACTTTCTGGTGTTGCAGAATAGCGTAATACCGGCGACTTTCAAACGACGACTCTCACCAAGTCTGAAATGTTGTGATGTCATTTTTGCCAATGAGGTGTTCTTTGAAGAGAAGGCCGCTTCAAGATGACACAACAAGCCACATCAAACATCATAGACGACATCTTTACGAGACGCGTCACGGTACCATTTACAATAAGTTTTTATTCTCACTCGGTCACACCATGACAGTTTTCAAACGTCATTAAATATGCTCCTGTTGACACATCGGAAAAACATTTTTGCAGGATATATTTTTTTCCTTTACTGTACCCAGTGTGAACCGAACTGTCACCCTAAAATCAAAAGTATGCACCCAACCATGACCTTTTGGCATATCACAATTTTACATGATGTACAAGCCCGAAGAAAGCTACCTTGGCAAAATGCAAAACATCAGCAAGAGTGACAACCCAAACGGAAAGATAGAACAATCTTGTTCCGCATATCTTTGTTTCAACTACTTTTTGTCAAGGAACGTAACATAGAATGTCAACATTCTCACAGCGAGCCATAACAGCCAGACAAAACTATGTCACCATTTTGGTGTCATTCACAGCAATAAAAAAAAAAAACAAAACAGTGATTACATTGACGCTATTAGGACCTGATATTTTACCGGCCTGTGAACTTTGTGCACTCTTAATCGTACATCTTTTAAAAAAATGTTCCAGCAATCAAACAAGCTTTTGTTGTAACTTAAAACTTGCACTGGGGGACGTTTGGAAAAGGATTAAGTGTCTCCGAGCCTGGTTGTCTGTTTCCACCAAACACAACAGATTAGCGCATTCCGGGGCGTCACTGATACATCTGAAAAGAATTATGGTTTTTCAGACTCGTGTTTTTCGGATGTTGACGTAAGCGGGGGTTTTTTTCCCCCCTTCAAGAATGGAAGTATTTTCTTCTTTGAGTTCCAGCGATGGAGGTTTCACGTGGTCCACCACTGCTGGATCCGCCTTCTTCCTCCTATGAGCAGGAGCTGCAGTCCATATAATTCCAGGCTCACCCGCAACTGCGTCTTCACGTGTTTGAGTAAGCCACAAATGCTGTTATTTCATGCTAGACAAAGTCCAAACACATGCTACAAGCTTCAGAGAAATTAAGAAAGGTACGACAACGCTTGCTAGCTAGCTAGCTTATCTGAGTCCTTACTGGCTAGCATTATTGTCCCTGACTTATGACTCACTGACTTCCGCTTATTTTACACTCATTTGGTAGAATTTTGTGAAGTTATCATAACTGAAAAGATTTAAGAGTCAAAGTGTTTACTAAGTTAACAACTCTAATTGAAGTAGATAAACTATCCTTCGTTGTATTTCATGGTTCAATTGCCTTTATTTTAGTGTAAACTAAGCGACCGAACGTTTGTGTAAAATAAATGTGATATTGTTTACATTTTCAGCAGCCAATAAACACGAAAAAGGTGTTTCGGGCACATTGAGACTGCAATTGTCGTGTCAGACCACGCACAGAATGTAGTTGCGGTCTGAGCCATCTGTGTCACATACGCCAATTGTGGAGCAGCATAATTTTTTGTGGGAGTGTAAAATGTGTTTGAGGTTTACAACCAAAGACATGAACAGGAACATGCTTTTTGATCTGGGGGTCTTGTATCAGAAGAAACATAAATCAATCTTAGACAGGTTCCTCGTGGATAAAATTTGATTCCGAAGGGAGTGAGTATTGTCGTCAGTCAATTTCACGCAGCATCGTGAAATTTGGCAGACATTTCTAAAATGAGTAGACGCACCAAAAATCTCACGGAGCCATGCCTGAAAACACAACAGGAAGTTTGCCATTCAGGCTTGGTCAGCACTTCTAAAATTTACCCCCCTCCCAAAAAAAAAATCTTCCCTCAAAGCCACTTTCACTTGGCAACATGAAATTTGGTAGGCGTGTCTATCATGAATAGACTCGTAAAAAGTCTGAAGCCGACATGCCCAAATAGATTTTGGTTTGAAGTGGCCATTTTGACTCAGGGGGCCCCTCCAGCATTCACCAAATACAATCAGCTGCCTAAATCAGATTCCCTCAGCAACATGAAATTTGGTATGCCCACAGATCATGGGTAGACCCACAAAAAACTCTTACACAGCCATGCCTGAAGACACAGGAAGTCTTGATATTTTGGTTCAGTTGCACTCTAATGTGTGTGTGTGTGTGTGTGTGTGTGTGTGTGTGTGTGTGTGTGTGTGTGTGTGTGTGTGTGTGTGTGTGTGTGTGTGTGTGTGTGTGTGTGTGCGCGCGCCAATGGGAATCATCACGTTTCAAATTTCAAATGAAGAGTCTGAGGTTGCGTTTACATG
The DNA here is from genome assembly GCA_901007745.1 of Hippocampus kuda. NCBI lineage: Eukaryota > Metazoa > Chordata > Actinopteri > Syngnathiformes > Syngnathidae > Hippocampus > Hippocampus kuda. The sequence goes on along the minus strand of CAAKHF010025632.1, from coordinate 24,786 downwards.
ACACTTATCTAATAAAGACTGGAAAGATTTTTTTTCTTGCCTCCAGCACATGTTAATGTCTTGTAGAAGTTTATGTAAAGGCCTCACATCCACTACGGTCTGATGTTTTGTAGTCGTCAAAAAGACTGCACTTCCAGTGTGTAACAAAGTGTCGGAGTAAAGTCCTCACACCTAATAGCAGTATTTATGTACATAAATGTCAGAGTCTAGTTGTAGTATCTACTGCATTTAATATACATGACGGGCGGCCCAGTGGTCCAGTGGTTAGTGCATTGACCTCACAGCGCAGACGTACCGGGCTCAATTCCAGCTCCGGCCTCCCTGTGTAGAATTTGCATGTTCTCCCTGGGCCTGCGTGGGTTTTCTGTGGGTACTCCGGTTTCCTCCCACATTCCAAAAACATGCATGGCAGGCTGATTGAACACTCTAAATTGTCCCAAAGTGTGAGTGTGGGTGTGGATGGTTGTTTGTCTCTGTGTGCCCTGCGATTGGCCGGCAACCGGTTCAAGGTGTCCCCCGCCTACTGCCCGAAGCCAGCTGGGATAGGCTCCAGCACCCACCGCGACCCTCGTGAGGATAAAGCGGATCGGAAATTGGATGGATGGAAGATACACGACTACAAGACATACAGACTGGGAAGAGGCCTTCACATTCTTCAAGACATTCGTATCGACAGAATGTGAGATCTTTACATACTGTGCATACTTTGACAAGACATGACTACGGTGAGTCCTTTACATATTACAAAAGGGGGAGGACATTGGCATCTACTGGATGTGAGGCCTTTACATATGTGTTAACAAAAAAGAGCAAGGTTCAAGCTTATTCCGGTCTTTCACAATAACATTACCCTAGCTTAGCAATTAGCACGGCTTTGCTGATTTTCTCTCTGTTAATTACACCTCTTAATCCCTTATCAGAAGTGTATTTGATTTGTCACTATGGAGGCGAGATACTGGAAGCTGCGACTACTGAGGGAGCAGCGAACCGCAACATGTTCAACAGGTAGTTTTGGCCAGCGGACGCTTGGTTCTAAACTTGTGATTGGTTGCTACTGCTGCGCCTCGCCTCGTCCTGCCGACTACTCGTCTGCAGGTGACATTAGCATCCCTGCGAAGCTTTTTGGGAAGGTCTCTGCTATTCCATTATCGGAAAAATTTCACATTTGATTGATTCATATTTTTGCTCTTCTTTTTTGTTTTGATGAAGTTCAAAATAAATACTGATGTGATTGTGCAGTTTAACGGCATACCCAGTATGCCTTGAGGGTTTTTTTTTTTTTGTAAATAGTTTAGTGGTTTGTTGTTGTTTATTCTTTCCCAACGCAGTAATGTTTGTTAATTGCATTCACCCATCTCGTCATTTATTTGATTTCATTCGATTTTGTTTGACTCTTCGATTAAATTTTGCTCTGTAGGGTTTGTTATGTACGGTAACTCTATGGTGATTTACGCACAACACATTTCTTTAGTCTGTTCTTGCACTGTGAGTCAGCAGCATTTCAACGGCGCTCAGTCCAGCTGCCTGGATTACATATTTTGCAAAGCAAACGCTGATAATTTACTTGTGTCTACCATGCCTCTTAAGTAACACAATGTGACTGACGGCCATTGCTCACCATTCAGAGTTACAAAACTTTACAATTTACTGGAGGTTAGACCTTTTCGTGTCGCTCATACTTCCTACAAAACTTTGAGCTCTACTAGCGGTAAGGCTGTCACATACTACTACAAGACATGAGCATCTACTAATGGCAATTCTAGGGCTGTTCACACGGCACACATTTGCTCCGGCGCTGCACCGATATATTTTGTTGCGATATATTTTACACCGGACCAAATTTTGTGGAGCAAATGTGCACGTGTGAACGCTCGACTGGCGTAGCGCCAGTGCAGTGCCGGACCAAATGTTGCCGTGTGAACACCCCTAATATAGTAGCATACTAGAAGAGAAGCACTTACATACATATTACTACTACTGCCGCATTAATGCACACAAAGTGTCCTTGATACAAGAGGAGGTCAAACGCTCCCAATCAGTCTCGGTGAGGGAACAAGCTCATTAGGAAGCAACCGACAAGAACAACCTTCATCATTTCCGTGCACGCTACGGCACCACGCTTCCCATTTTCTGTCACGTCTTCCTGTCACATGCTGCGGGTGTCGCGTGAGGGGCGTCATTATCTCGCCCAGCATGGACATCAAATGACACAATTTAAGTTGGTCTTGTGCAAACGGACTACAAAAATGTCTTTGTTTTGTAGTCCATCCATCATAATCTTTCTTTTGCTACATATAACGCTGTTAACTATTCTTGCTGCTGTTCACAGTCACTTCTATATTAGGAATATGTCATTATTAGGGATGTTTGATACCATGTTTATTTCAAAGCGATACGGGTATGAATACGCAACTCTTTAGTAGTCACCGATACCAACACCTAGTACAGACGCCACCAGTACTTTTGACACTGTTTTTTATTCAACCCCATTACAAATCAATCCGGATCAGCTCAATCGTCATCACTCTTACGGTTCCGGCGGGGCACCTGAAGCGTTCGTGAAAATCCAAGCTTCAATATTTTATCCATGAGTGCATATGAAATTGTTAGTATGTTTTTTTAGAATAGAAGATACCTTTTATTTTTATTTTTTACTCCTCCATCGGCTGGTTTTACGTGCACAACCTGTAATCTTTTCCAGTGGCTCCATCGTCAAATTAGGGGGCCTGTGCAACCAAACCGGTCAATCAGGCAGATTGTCGTGTAAGTGTGCATATGCACGCCTACGTGTGTGTGCATAGTACCTGCATTCACATATACTTGTATGTGTGTGTGCTAATGAGACAAGAGCAGAGAAAGCAACGTGATGTCTAGTGAGTGTATGACAACAAGATAAAGTGTGCGGTGAGTTACTGCAGAAATCAAAATCTTGAGAGTCATGTTTACTTACAAAATGTTTGCTTAATAAGTCGAACTGCCTCACAGTGTGACTCTGAATCATATATTAACTCAGTGGAGCGGAGACCTCTGCCAAGGCAGCAGCATCTTAATATGTGTAGTTGTTTGATTCCTCATACATTCTTCACTGAGAAAATAAAGCAAATGTTGAGAAATGGCTCATCTGGCAAGGTCACAAGTGGATAATTCCATCATCCGTATGTAAAAATATATAGTTTGCATCTATACAAATAGAGTCACGTATACACAAGGTCTGTGCACGAAACAGTGGTGCCTCGAAATGAGATGTAAATTGGCTGTTAAAAAGAAATGCAAACGAGAATGAATCATAGCATATTGTTGACTGTGCTAGTATCATAGGAATGCTTGAATGGCAACGCGTGTGATGTATGTATGTATATTTATGTGGGGGGTGCACAGCATCATGTGACGCATGCTCTCCGACAGCAAAACCCGGAAGTGTTTGCATGTGTGTCATGATGATGAAAGACATATATTAAAATTTCTGTTTTTTGTGGATTTTGGATGGAAGAAAGGTGCACATTTCTTTCCATCCAAAACTGTTGTACTTAATGCATTTTGTAGAATGCTAATTATTTCAGATGAGGTCATTGCAACCACCTGGGAAGGGCCAATTGTTGCTTGGACCAGATTGGCCTGAAGCTCAAGTGAACTCCCTTTATAAGAGGAATGAGGAAGTCACTGCGGGCCGGACAACTTGGAGAGCACTGCTACACGTGGTCTGCTCAAAACTGGTCGACTGTCACTCCTGAAAATAAAGAAACTGGAAAATCTTCCTGAATCCTGGCTGAATTGCCTTTTTATTCTTTTTTCACCTGGCCTGTTGTTTCGCCACATAACAATGTGTGCAAATGTTAAGCAGGCTAATGAGCATCAAATTGAACTGTTCAGCAATCAGTCAATCAAGCCCATCTAGGCAGTGTATCAGCGCCTTTGTCATTACTTCACTGTTGCACGAAGCGAGTTTGCAAAACTTGAACGCTGGACATGAGAGATGGTTAGCCTAGCCCTAGCTAGCTCATATGATGGGATACTGATGGACACTCTGGGTTCTGTCGTTAGCCAGTGTACGGCGAGGGACCCTGGAGATTCCAGGAGGTTGATTTCGGTAATATTATGTTTTTGTTGTTTTGTTTTTTTTAAACTAAACATGAAAACCTCTCCGTTGATTGACGCAACTGGGTTAGCATGCTGGTGTACACTCCAATATGTTTTTCAAAAAAGTGAATATGAAGCCTGGTAAAGTGTTTGGACAAAACATGGTGTTTATAAAGTGCTATATAAGTTAGAGATGAAAGTGGACTTCGGTGAAAATTCCAGAAAATACAAATATATATACAATATAATATAATATAATATAATATAATATAATATAATATAATATAATATAATATAACTGGCTTACCAGGTTTGTCGACCTATCTAATGTACTTGGACAAAAAAATCTCTGTTCAAGTCCTTTTCCTCAAGCCATGACCATTTGAACGTATTCCTAACACTCGCGTCTATTGCACGTATGTCAGCTTGTCTGTCTACCTGTTTGAACATTGCGCTGGGGCCGTACCTGGCCGATCACGCATGAATTAGTTTACACAAAACACTATTCAAATACTCGACAATCAATGATTAATCTGCATTTTGTGTGCACACGTGCACCCTTTGTGGCTTCCGTTCTCGCCGAACTTTCAAAATCTCCCAAGATAGGGCGAGGCCATGACAATGCGAAGGGACGGGTGTCACTGTTACTAGTGTTCGTGTCTCAACATGGCTAAACTCATGAACGCAAAACAACGAACTCAAACGCGTGTTCGTTCAATGTTGTCAACTGATATCTGGATTAATTTTAGGCAATTTTTCCTAAATTTTTGGAGGAAATTTCATGAACGTGAAAATCGGGAATTCCGGGAAAATCCGGAGGACTTTCATCTAATAAGTGCACTCCATTGGCCATTTACGATCATGATAACATTTTTATTTTTCATATTTTGGACTATGACGTGAAAAACTACAATGGGGAACACGGATGATTCGGGATTTGCTGGTTAAACGGCAAACAAATAATGATTTTGGGTGAGAGTCCGAGCTCTAGTACATACTGTATAGAATACAATGTATACGGTGATCACAAGCACTAGCAAATGGTGTTTGTCTCAGATGGGCTGTGATATGACATGCTGCCCTGCGGCACACAGCACACTTATCACACACACACACGCACGCACGCACGCACACACACACACACACACACACACACACACATCAATGCACTGTCAAGGTCGTCGGGTATGATTTCAAAGAAATCCACAGATACGTAACATGGCACGTGGAGGAAAACACTGCTTTAACAAGAGAACTACATTTCCCATCAGCCCCTTCACACAAGTCCTGACAAAGCGACCAATTGATGCCTTATATGAAGAGTGATGAAGTCAAACACTGCAGTGCATTTGGCTCCTGATTGTGCTGGATTTGGGTGGTTTCCACCCAAAAGTAAACGCAGAGCGTGGTGCTTAGACTTTTTCCAAGGACCAACAATCCAACTCAACTCAACTCAACTGTATTTATAGAGCACTTTCAGACAGCCATCGCTGCATACAAAGTGCTGTACATGGAGCAACTAACATATACAACAGTAAAGCAACAAATCCAAGCATTAAACTGTATATCTTCAGAGATCGATAACACAATTTACAGTGTGTGCACATGTTATCATGAGCAACCTAATTTTAATCCATCATTTTTCTGGTTGCTGCTTTATGTAAATGATGTGGAGTGGAAGGATGAAGTCGATACGGGAGGTAGCATCAAAGGCATAACAGAGATGGGATGGTGACCGACTGCATGGAAAGGTGTTCCACAACGGCGGGGATGACGGAGTTGTGCCGTTTAATCCGCCCTTTTCCTCGTTTTGCTGTTCTGTATAAATGACATGGAACGGATTGTATCCAGGCAGATTAAGCATTTAGATAACAGTGACTTATCTCAATGGCCTGGACACAAACACACACACACCCGAGCGCACACACGGACATGCACACACACACATGCACACACACACACACACACACACACACACACACACGCCATAGGCATTCCCACTACCCGCCCAGTAGACTGAGTATGTGTTCCTTGGCGCGCGCGCGTGTGTGTGTGTGTGTGTGTGTGTGAGTGTGTGTGTGTGTGTGTATGTATGTGTGTGTGTGTGCGCGCGCGCGTGTGTCTGAGCAGACCCATTAATTACCCAAAAGAAGCCAAGAGCAAATAGGATGAACTCCCTTCCCCCACTACTCTGGCCTCATATTTTTTC
>CAAKHF010025632.1:5319-18480 GCA_901007745.1 Hippocampus kuda | reverse complement strand
ACAACACACACACACACACACACACACACACACACACACACACACACACACACACACACACACACACACACACGCCATAGGCATTCCCACTACCCGCCCAGTAGACTGAGTATGTGTTCCTTGGCGCGCGCGCGTGTGTGTGTGTGTATGTATGTGTGTGTGTGTGCGCGCGCGCGTGTGTCTGAGCAGACCCATTAATTACCCAAAAGAAGCCAAGAGGAAATAGGATGAACTCCCTTCCCCCACTACTCTGGCCTCATATTTTTTCCTGCCACCTTTAAAGCTTGATTCCTGCAGTGTCTCAAACGTATTTCTTCACTGCACAAACTTATCTTCCCATACACAGCCAAAGTCCAGTAAGACTCACATCCTCTGCATGTGACGTTCATCTTGAGCCAAGCCCGAGCTCCACATCCTCCCTATTACTCCCTCAGCCCGAGTGCTCACATCCTCTGTCTGCATGCGAAGGGAGGCTGGCCTCAGTGTGACTCTCCGCTGTTCAGAAGGTAACAAGTCATTTCTGAAGCTCTGCCTTAATACTGACACTTTCTAGACATAATTTCTATTCCTCTCAAAATTCTGTCTTGAATAAAATATTTTTCTTCTTGAATGAGGCAGGTTGACAGATCACCGTTGCTGTTTTTTTCTCAGCCATCTCCTACAATGGTGGTTTGATAGCATCTCCGCTTGTGTTGAAGATTTGGAGACTTGAGTCCTGGGAATTATTATTTTCCTTGTCGAGGACGCATATCGGCAACACAGAAGCCAAGACGAGGCGCAATGATGGAACTCAGGATCCAGCTCATCCCAACAGGGGAAATCATTCTCTCCCCTGGGAAAAATGGGGAAAACTTCTGCCACAACTGCAAGGTCAGTTCACACCCCGCGGTCAGATCTCGTGTCAGAGTTTTCCTCTCGTCCTTCATTCCACTCAGTGCAGCTAAGTAAGGGCAAATGAATACTGACAGGGCCAAGGTTACACCGAGTTCCTCACAAAATATTTGCAGCGCTAGTCCTGCCAGATACTTACAGCTCGCTTTTTCTTGCTAAGAATTTACTAACTGCAACAAATTCAACACTTGACTTGCTTGTCATCACTTTGATTTAACTGACGACAACCTTGGAAAATGTATATCATGTTTTTACCTGAGATGAGTGACAGTTATTAAAATTGTAATTTCCCCGAACGCAGTCATGTTGATGCATGCAGGTCAAAATCCCGACAAATTTGCTCTTCATACTTTATTTAACCCTGTCATGCACAAATAATGCTAACCTGTAACCCGATAAGCCACTGGTGTCAAACTCAAGGCCCGGGGTCCAGATCTGGCCCGCCACATCATTTTATGTGGCCCACGAAAACAAATCAAACATGTCAACTTCTACCATCATTGCTCAAATCTGGACTAAAATTTCACTTTCTCATATGTAATAAATATGAGTCATACTGTAAGCATGTTCTTGTTACCAAACCCCTCATTACAGTAACTTAGACTATCGTTGAATCAACCATTATTCTTGACTTCTTTAAATGCAGTCACAGTCATAACGGGCCTCTAGGGAAAACGGTCACTTCAGTGTGGCCTGCGACAAAAATTAGTTTGACACCCCTGTGATAAGCTGTCCACTTTAGTAACCGCTGTCCCTGGAAGGGTTCAAATGAAATATTAAAGCAGCTGTGCTCTTTAATAAATGTTCTTTGCTGGAAGTCATTATTATGAGTGTACATACAACAGTACGAAACCTTCCCTGCAAGTTTGCATCAAATGTAACTGAAAGAAGTGCCACATATCGTGAAAACGGTGCATTTTTCTATGCCAAAAGTGTTCGGTTATAGCAATGCGAGCAACTGTGAGTTCTGACTAGATGCTATACAAATTTGGTGATGAACTTGTTGAATTGTTGCTTGAAGATGAGCATTGCCAATAAAACATGAGTCTCCAGCTCATAGCTACCATCTTCATTCAAATGGCTCATTTATTTATTTTTCTATCCCACTGTTACTTTTTTTTAATGACAAATTAAAAATGTAAGGGACAGTGGAAACACAAAGCTGACAAATAGGGTGTGCAGTAAAATGCATCCATCCATCAATCTATTTTGTGTACTGTTTGACTTGTTCAAGCTCGTGGGCGAGCAGAAGCCTCTGGCAGACGAAGTGAGAAGCAGGGTACATCCAAGGACTTATCACCACTAAATAATTTGAAAATGAATGGGAATTGAGTGTGTGCCAGTTGCATGAAAGTCAGCTAAATAAACCACTGCACAACCAAATGTGAAGTATTTAGCACAGAAAATGAAAAGGTTTTATGGACGGACACCTTTCAGAATAATTGTTTTTGTGTTTCTCTCCGAACATTGAAGATCACCGATATTTGTTGACATTGCAATGCATTTTGGGTCAACAACGTTGCCTTGGTCCTCTCAATGATAATAGAATTGCTGTAGACTAAAAATGACATCACAGTTGCTCAGGGCTCAGGTCACAACCAATCACAGCTCAACAGTTTTCTGAAACTCAGCCATGATTGGCTGTTACCTGAGTGTAATCGGTGGTGTCCGACTGCGTTGTGTTTAAGAATATGGATGATGCACAACAGGATTTCTTGTGTTGGTTGCCTTTCATGGTCTCAATCACGAAGCCTGACGAAAACAGCAGAAAACAATGTCCTCCCGTCAATTAGAGTGATACGGCATGCCCCGACAAATTATATGGCACAGCAATGTATTCAATTGATACTTGTAAATTCATTCATTCATTTTCCGATCCGCTTTATCCTTACAAGGGGGGTGCTGGAGCCTATCACAGCTGTCTTTGGGCAGTAGGCGGGGGAGACCCTGAACTAGTTGCCAGCCAATCGCAGTACACACGGAGACGAACAACCATTTATGCTCAGACTCACATATAAAGACAATTTAGAGTGTTCCATTAACCTGCCATGCATGTTTTTGGAATGTGGGAGGAAATCGGAGTACCCGGAGAAAACCCACGCAGGCCCGGGGAGAACATGCTAACTTCACACAGGGAGGCCGGAGCTGGGATGCATGTGACCTGCATACGGTAACGCCTTTCACACACGTGTGGATTTGATTCCTGGTCAGGCTCCCATATACTGTAGTACCCAGCCACTGCTGGTCCCAAGCACAATTAAAAATTGGGAGGGGTGCGTTAGGAAGGGCATCCCGTGTTAAAACAGTGCCAAGCTAATCATGCAAGTGGCTCGCAGTGTTGACCCTGAAAGTCCCAACAGTGCGTTGCACATGACTTCCAAACATGTTAAGCATTTAATCTATATGGGAGTCATACAGTTTCAGACAGTAGAAAATAGTAATATTATGCTGTCATCTTGACAGAAAGAGTTTCGAGACCCCATGCATTTCTCAGAAACTAGTTTTATCCTACAATTTCCATGTGGGAGTGAAATGACAGACACACCACTCCCATACGTTTTGGCGTGAACACAGTAAATATGGTATGCTCTTGGCACATTTGGGAGGACAGCACAGGAAAAAAAAGACAGCTGATGTCTAACATCTATTTACAGTATCTAAGGAATGAGGGGAGTAGGCTTTTTAAAATCACTCCCCCTGTGGGAGGATTAATTTCGAATGTACAGTGTAGGAATGTGTGGTTAATGAAGCGTGTTCATGTGAGCTGTTTAGAGACAATTGGGGAGGTGTGGAATGTACTGGAGCTCGGATCGGAGGAAACGACAAAGAAATTCCAGTACATTGCCTCATTCTTTCCCCCCTCTTTCTACATTCCTCCTGGGTCATTCACTATATATCTGAGAGTGCAAAGTGTGTGTGTGTGTGCGTGCATGTAAAAGAGCTTCAGTTATTTCATGCTGAATCAATCACTCCCCCCTCTGGCTATGGCAGTGTATTACAGTCCAGCGCTGCATCGATTGCCATCTCTACCGATTGAGGTCACCTTCACAGCGTAGGTCTGTGGTTACATGATTGGCATATATCTCAAATGCTGGACTGGAGCTGAAATCACAATCACGCTGTTGAAAAAAAAATAGCCAAGCAGACATTTGGAATAATGTTATTAATTTATCACCTTGTCATTTTTCATGCTTTCCATAGAGGACATTGAAGTCGTGACCTCGCTACTTTTCAGGGAAGCTATTTTGGTAGCATAGAACACTAGATTGGATCAAGCTGGGTATTACTCTGAACTGTAATTTCCTTGTACACACTGTACCCATATATAAATGTAATGCAATTTAAAAAAAAGTAGGGCTATAAATATAGGTTAGAGAGTGCCATTCCTACAGCAGCAACATAACCCAAATTTGTACTGAAGTCAGAATGCGCTGTTAACTATTGCAGTACTAATGTCGTAACTACAGTAAGGATATTGTATGTATGAAAAACCTGGGTGTGTGAAGTTTGCGTGTTCTCCCCGTGCCTGCATGGTTTTTTTTCCCGGTACTCTGGTTTCCTCCCACATTCCCAAAACATGCATGACCTGTTGATTGAGCACTTCAAATTGTCCTTCAGTGTTATTGTGAGTGTGAATGGTTGTTTGTCGAGGTGTGCTCTGCGAATGGCTGGCAACCAGTTCAGGGTGTCCCCCACCTACTGCCCGAAGACAGCTGGGATAGGCACCAATACGACCGTGACCCTTATACAGATAAGCAGATTAGAAAATGGATGGATGGATGGATGGATGGATGTAGCAACAAACTAACAATGCACTCTAAACATTAATATAAACTTTAATAAGAGGAGTTCATATTAGTGGTGTGCCGGTGCGCATGAGCACTGCAAATTGGACAACAATGCGCTCCAGTTCAAATCTGTCATGACGCTTTTGCACACAAGAATAATATATATTTTACCTTTGTTATTAGACAGTGGACAAATGGGTTGTATGAAGGCCACCGGCGAAATGGTTATCTCCGTGTCACTGTGCCGCGGCTCCAACGATTTGTCAAAATATGTCCTTGCTGCCCATGGTGCAAAAAAAGATTGGGCACTGGACCGCTGCCGCAGGGAAGTGTCCTGTATTAGCTGATCACACTTCTGACACTGCAAGTCAGTGGTGACCAATTAATTTTTCGAATGGGTCACTCAACTCAATTGTGTTAAATATGAATTTAATGAATTTTTAGAAAACACCAAATTGATTTGTTTTAATAAGCTGCCATTGTGTAATTTATCTGCAATTGGCTGGCATCCGGTTCAGGGTGTCCCTCGCCGACTGCGTGAAGACGGCTGGGATGGGCACCAACACCCCCTGCGACCCTTGTGAGGATAAAGCGGATCGGAAAATGGATGGATGGATGAATGTGTAATTTATTATGATTTAATAATTAGGAAATACAAAGTGAAAACTGAAAAAAAAAACTGAAAAAAGTTTAATCAGGTATGTTAAAATTTCATATACATAATTCATGTATACATTCATATGATGCAGTGTCATTATGTACATTCATATACATAATGATAAAACTTGCCCAGATGTGTTTCAAGTATTCCATGAAGTCGATGGTTCAGGGGGAAAAAAAAGAACATCTGACAACAATCTCTGGTACTCCTTTGAGGACCACACCATTTTTTTTAATGCTCACGCCTGATTATAAATGTACAAGTACATATACTCACAGAAATTGCATCCTAATAGGCATTTGAAAGTACAGTACTGACATGGATACAGTTAATTTACAAAAACGTCCTTTCAGCCATGCATGCCATTTACTTCCTGACAGCAGAACTCAACTCAACTGTATTTATAGAGCACTTTCAAACAGCCATCGCTGCATACAAAGTGCTGTTCATGGAGTAATTAACATATAAAACTAACAGTAAAGCAAATCGGTAACAAAGACGGTAGAAAGCACCGAACAGCAAAACCAAGAACAAATCTACTGTCTCAAGAGGATGCCGGTGATTGGTATCGGTGACTGGTATTGGCCGCTCTCGTGAGACCTTGATAGCTCGAAATATGGCTGTAAACGCCAAACACTTTTCTCGAATTTGGGGGTTCACCAGTAAAGTACGCAGCATACAAGTACGGCCGCTGAGTGTTTGTACTTGAAGCAATGACGACATGGTGCCGGTTTTGCTCAAAATACACACATCGTTCACGCTTCGACCGCCGTGATGGGTTCTGTCCAAATTTCCTGGTTTAGGTTGGTTTGTAGCCCTTCGGTGAAAGAGAAGGAAGGGACTAATTTCCACACCACTCCCATTGAGGCTTTTCGGGAAGTTCTGACGCAATTGTCATGTTTTCGTTTCATCACACCAGAACTTATCACAACACTTATGAGATATTCATGCCACTTCATGTGTGTGCGTGCGTGTTTGTTAGTTAGTTAGTTGCGTGCGTGTGTGTGTGAGCGTGTGTAGAGAGAAGAGAGTGAGTGTGGCGCTGTCGCAGAGTCCCGCGCGTGTCGAGGAGGGTGGGAATGGGTGTGGGAGCAGTGGGAGGGTCCGGAGGAAGCCGCCGGCAGCACTGACAGACACCAAGCACCGAAGCGACATAGTCACGCCGAACTGGACCGACTTTGTCAGCTTTACTGCTTCGAGGAACCCGACAAGAACATCACCTCGTTTGACCGCGACTGTTTAAGGTACGTCCTGTCCACGCGTGGCACACTCCTCGACCTAGCATAAAGTGCCCGCACGCATTGTCCCTGGGTTGCGTTAAACGTTAACTTTTGCCAACGTTTCCTGCTTCGTGGGGGGATAAAGAGTTGCCACTTCAGCCACGCTTGTAAGACATTGAGGAAGCTATTTCGAGTGATTTCTGGCAGTGTGTCGTGCTGGCGTGTGTAGGCTGTTGAATGAGCCTGCAAGGGGTGGAAACGCTGTGCCGCACGCCATTGATGTTATAGCATTTGAACTGCGTATAAAGTTCGTAATCAACGCATTTAAAGTCGCGCTGCGCGCATGTATATAAGTCCGAATAAATTGAAATCATTTTAGTTGGGCATGAACCCATGACATCAATAGTGAATTCCTTTAAATTTATTCATACATTCATTCATAACGTCACTGCTACTTAAAACTGTGACTTCGTCCAGTGTCGTCATCACCAGGTGACTCAGAAAATCTTCATTCAACAGCCCACACAAACGGCAGATTGCTGGCAGAGTTTTGTGTCTATTTATAGAGCTAAAACCAGCACCGTTTAAAGTTTAGCTGGCATGGACTGTTCGAAATATAGAATAAACACACTTGAGTTCGGAATGCCATTTCAGCGTGACATGTAGCCTTGGTTGTCTTTTTATGGCGCCAGTCAGAGATACGGCGAGGCCGTTAAAAAGCAGCGAACTTCAATGACTTGCTTTGTGTGGGCATTTATTTCGTATTTAACAAACCAAGAATATATTTGGGAACAGACACCTCACAATGAGGGTGGATTTTGCTGAGAAAGTGCCACAGGGGGTGAGAACGGTTAGTCATAAAGGTTGTCCATCTTGAAGCATTGTGTAGTCTGTAAAAACAAAGCATCTGTCAGACAGTGCGACGTGTTTGAATCCAAATATATGGCACTGCATTAAAAAAGAAAAATCTGCATAATAGGGTGTAACAAAAATGCATTGAATTGTAGCCAACACATTAGTTCCACTTTAAAACATATTGAGATGCATATCGTATTGTCTTTTATTTGCGAGATATAGGTATGTCTTTGTAGGAAATGCCCCATTTGCAGACCTGACAAGTCCATTCATTTGGGAATTTTTCCATTGTGCTACAAATAAAGGTTTTCTTATCTTATATGTATTTAAAATGACAACAAGAAACTCTTTGCATCATACCCTCTTGATCAGAGCAGCACCATATCGAATCGAACTGCAGTTCCACTGAATCAAACCAAACTGAATCATTCTACTTTGAAATCCAAACCATCCGACAAATGCATCGCACCCTATGTATTGCTTTACATATCAAATCGTCTTGGAGAATTGCCCACCCCAACTACATAATGATATGTCTGTGAGATGATCTGTACTGTACAGTTTCTGAAAGTTTTATCTGCTGTTATTTGTATAATTTGTAATTTGTGTAACATGGCAAAAAAGTCTGGAAATTATTTGTTTTTATTTACTTTTCTGGCAAAATTGTGTCGTATCGACACTAAAATATGTGTGGTAAATACTGAATTGTAGTGTCTCTTTAACTGAGACCATTATCTAGTACTGCCAGAAGTAACCCCTCCCAAAAAATAGTTATGCCCTCAGCCAAACTTCCACTCTACCACTGCAGTGGAAGGCACAAGGTAAAAGTTCCTGCTCTGCAGCCAGTGGCATTTTCATGTTATTTTCTGCCTCTATGGCCAAAATTACACAGAGACATAGACACGCATATACTGTATGTGTGTATACAAGTCAGGGTCGGGTGCGGTCCCTCTACTATACACCATTGTGGTCATAGGGTTATATTGCACTTTGGGTGATGCAATGAAAAATAGAACATGAAGAAAGGCGCCAGCATTGGTGGGGGAAAATTCCTCTGTGCTCGATCTACTTGGAACAGCTGACCTGTTGCCTCAAGGTCATGTGGAGGGCAGGACTTCTAGCATTGAGGGCCTGTCTGCAGCTGCCACCTGGAACTAAGATGACAGGCACTCTGCTGTAAATGTGATATAATCCCCTTTAAATGGCAGTCCTTGCTTGGGGGATGATAGATCCTTAAGAGGGGTTGTGTGGCACTGTTTTTGGCTGAAAGGACATCTAGTGTAAGGAAATCAACAGCTGTTTGAACAAAATACGCAATTGTTAAATATTCTGGCTAGTTTAATTGATTTACCGAAATTTCAGGACCACAAAACACACCTGTTTAAAAGCCGTAACAAAACCGCAAAATTTAGCAATAAAAAACAATTCGTACACACGTTGGCCGCTTCCTATTAATCTGCACGTGATGGGATATTTGCAAAGGAAGAGGCCAGACAGATGGATTTTTAAAAACTTTTACTGATATTAAACACTGGTTGACGCTACGCCCCCCACCTCTCTAAACAATGCAGAATGCAGCAAATTTCCCTGTAATGTGTCAGAACCTCTCAGTCTTCTCTCTTAAAGGCAAAAGGAGCCTTTGGAAACCAGTTTGTTACCTGTTGGAGAGATGCAGGGGCTGCACAGACTTATTCTAAGTCGGATATGCTGTCCCCAAATAAACGACAGATAAACGGCCGAGAGATTGGGGTCATACTGCAAAGATGGCTGTATTTATGGCACTTGTTCCCGATGCTCATTTAATTCGACTCAATGCTTATTTTCACTCTAATATATCCTGTATATTCGCTCCTACTATTGGTAAATTTATTGACGGGTGGAGCTCGTCAGTAAAAAATTCATAAATAAACTTTGCCACATTATAAAAATACCAGGGTTCAAAAAGTGGGAAAAAAGCAGTGGTGTATAATCTGGAAAATACGCAAAGTGTGATTATTCAAAACGAAACGTACCAAGTATTGTTGTCAAGACCATTTTCGCAAAATTTCCACCCCATGGTGAGTTTTGTTTCTTTTGGACTGCACTTGCACAGAGGGTTACTTTTTAAAAATGCTTTTTTATTTTTTACTTCCATTGCCTCTTGGAGAGGGCGGCCCGGTAGTCCAGTGGTTAGCACGTCGACTTCACAGTGCAGAGGTTCCGGGTTCGATTCCAGCTCCGGCCTCCCTGTGTGGAGTTTGCATGTTCTCCCCGGGCCTGCGTGGATTTTCTCCGGGTGCTCCGGTTTCCTCCCACATTCCAAAAACATGCATGGCAGGCGGATTGTACACTCTAAATTGTCCCTAGGTGTGAGTGTGAGCGTGCTTGGTTGTTTGTCTCTGTGTGCCCTGCGATTGGCTGGCAACCAATTCAGGGTGTCCCCCGCCTACTGCCCGATGACAGCTGGGATAGGCTCCAGCACCCCCCGCGACCCTAGTGAGGATAAAGCGGTTCGGAAGATGAATGAATGAATGAATGCCTCTTGGAGATTTTTTTTACAATCTTAATGAGCTGCTTTTGGTGATATTTTGGTCTCTGACAAAGTTGCGGCTTAGCCCAGATGTCGGCCCACTTCTACACAGTAAGTTCTGGACTCTGTTCCATTGCAAGCACAATACAAAGCTCTTGTGAAATGGTTGTTTTGGTTCTTTTTAGAGGATGATAGTGTGAGAATTATGAATGATGATGGATTATTTCTGAATTTTACAAACAGATGGTAACATTTTCTGTAGCTGTTTTGGAAACCATCAAACTAATCTATCATTATTGTTGCAATGGTTTCTTTGGACATGTTTGCTTTTGCATGGAAATTACTTCTGCTGCAGTTAATTAAACACACTATTGTCAGTTAAGTTTTAGCAGTCTTTAGTTTTACAATACACACACACACATAATACATCCTGATTTATATTGCGCTTTCACAACCGCTGCAGCTGTAAACAAAGCGCTTAACAAAACAGACAATATAAAGTAAAATAATAAACACAACACATAACATAAAAACACGGACAGTCTTTAGTTTTAGCAGTCCTGACACCGGTCTTATAGTTCTTGTTTTTCCAAAGCACAGTTTACTGCGGTACTGACCAAAGTTCCCTCTAATTTTCCATGCGCCTGAGCATTCACACAAACTTCCCTGAGCATTCCTTGGACCACAGTGAGCAACATCAGACATGCACATGGCGGCCGAATCAGTATCACACCTGTCCAACACCTGCGATTGTAAAAAGTTACATGATGTAGCGTGTGACAAAAAACTTCACCTTTATATCAAAATAGAACATATCGTTGAATGGAGATTTGTGACACGAATAAAATCGGCCCACTTTTTTGGGGGTGGGGGGGGAACACTAATTATTTTAACTCATTCACTCCCAAAGATGTATTTAGATGTCTTTTCAGACGCCACATATTTAATCCCAGCTCCTCATTTTATATTAACTGGACTTGAAAAGAATCTGAAAATGGCTGGGTTTAAGGTGTGGCGTCTGAAAAGACATCTAAAGACGTCTTTGGGAGTGAATGAGTTAAGCATAATTAAGCCAATCTGTATAACTATGGTCCCACATGGTCCACTCATAAATAATAGAATACATGTCATTTAATAAAAGACAAAAATCCCCAGTCAGATGACCTTTGAAACGCGCGATAGAGCCTCATTCAAGTGGCTCGTAAACTATGTCCATGTTTGGGCTGCGTGAACGAAGCGGCCCTCGCGTTGCCTGCGGCCTTTCATCTGTGGTGAGTGTGAGTGAATGTGTGTCAATGTATATATCAGCCTATCGGAGAACAACTGAGTGCGCACCGTCAGTCGCACGACTGAAACTGTCATGGAAATGGGAATAGTGTGTGGTAGACTTGCGCACATTTCCACCTGATCTGATGGAGTAAATATGCTCACAGCTAGCAGCTGGTCACATTACATCACGATTCTCAATCATATAGTCACCCAGACCTACTTATATTTCCCTGTGGAGGGTAATCGACGGGGTGGGGTGTTGGCTCATGCCTTCCTACCCCCAAAAAAGAAAAAAAGGATCTCAAGGATCGTGTTTAAGGTGGTTTTATTTTCTATTTTCTGCGCATATGTCATATCACTTCCTGTGTATGTCCTTCTCTTCCTTCTCTATTTTTGAGGCTGTTCCTTATTTTGGAATAAGTGTCTGAAAAAGGTCACGGAAAGCCAAAGGAACAGCAATGCATGTGCCCAGATTATTTTGACGACTAATAAACTGCGTTCTGGTGCAAAATGCTGGAACAATCAAGTTTTGTGCAACAACAGATATATTTTTCCTGATGATGTTGGTCAAATTAAGTTTGCCAGTTTCAAATCCACTAAAGCATCCCTACAGCACAACATTCCCATGATCATGTTTGCAGCTAAATTTTTCCATCCATGATCTGATCTGTTTCTCCTTACGAGGCTCGCGGATGTACTTAAAGGCTATCCCAGCTGTCTTCAGGCAGTGGGGCGGGGTTACACCCTGAACTGGTTCCCAGCCAATTGCAGGGCACACGTATACAAACAACTATTCACACTCACAAACACACCAAAGGACAATTTAGAGTGTTCAATCAACCGACCATGCATGTTTGGGAATGTGGGAGGAAACCGGAGTACCCGGAGAAAACCCACGCAGGCACAAGTCCACACAGGAAGGCCGGGACCGAATCAAATCCCGCACAGTCGGGCCAATGCGCTAACCAGTCGGCTACCATGCCACCCTAGTTGAATTATTGTGAATTTCAATTTCTTTGAAAAGTTTTGCATGGCTAGTCTTCCACTGTTGTGCAAAGGGCGGGTCCTGGGTTTATGACTGAATACCGTTTCTATGGTGGTAGTTTTACGTAAGTCGAAAATTAACCACCGATGCTAACTACGCCGTCTGCGACGGCTGTATAAACTCAAGCACGGAGTTCTAGGGAGTACTTTTGGACCTTCTCCTAAGATAACAGAAGCACCGATATCAAAAGTAGACTAAGCCATGATTATGACTGATAAGGCAGAATGTACCAGCTGCCTACAGCTTATGAGACGTATTTTCATGCTATTTACAATGAAGTCTACTTTTCACTCCATATGGAAAGTTTCATTGCATGACCTCAATGGAGAACTGCTCTTGCTTCGACAAGTTTGTGAGAGCCAGCAGGCAAAAAAGGTCAAAGTGTTTGGATGATGTAGCAATATGACAATTGGAGGCAAGAGAAGGGTCTACTCAAATGGGTGAAAAAAAAAGGACAAGTCAGACAAAAGATTGAATGTGCTTCAGTCAGTTGTGTGGGTGTGCGTGCGTGTGACAGTGCGCATGTGTGTGTGTGAGACTGTGTTGGTGAGACAGTGTTTGTGTGTCGGAGTAAACCAGAGAGGGAATACATGGTACGTTTAAGCCTGTGGAACAGCTACTCAATTCTTTCCCACATCCCAAAGGTAGCACAGTGAACTTTGCCCTGCTGGGACTAAGTGTTCTGAGTTACTGCTTGGAGCCAGTATTGCGGCTCTGACTGCTGTGGGATTGGAAACAACCCTCAAAATGAGGCCGGATCTATACCAGCCCTGTTGCCATTTTTGTACATACAGAATCGAGGGTGTGTGTCTCTCTCTCTCTCTCTCTCTCTCTCTCTCTCTCTCTCTCTCTCTCTCTCTCTCTCTCTCTCTCTCTCTCTCTGTGGAGTTTGTATGTTCTCCCTGTGAGTGTGAGTGGGTGGA
>CAAKHF010025630.1:13060-27344 GCA_901007745.1 Hippocampus kuda | reverse complement strand
GCAACGACGCTGTGCGGTGCTGTCACGCTCAGTGGCTTTGCACGTGTGAACGCTCCACAAAATTTGGTCCAGTGTAAAATATATCGCAACAAAATATATCGGTGCAGCGCCGGAGCAAATGTGTGCCGTGTGAACAGCCCTTATATGCCTGCGAGCATTGTCAGATTGTCTCCCGCCAAGTGTTGCTCCAATGTTTGTATTCAAATATGTTTCTTAAAGGGTAATAAAGCCTCAATGCCAATGCTATTTTTCAGCCAGGCTATAACATTTTAAATTGCTTATTAGCAGAAAGCCATTTTGAGGGCAAAAGCAATGCGGTTGGCTAAAATACACAACAATGTACAGTGTCTGTAATTGTCTTTTTTTTTTATGTTTACACTGGCAGTGAACTTCAACCGTGTTTGGAAATATGCTCAAAGCATGCACTGGTTCACTCTGACCGTTCGGAAATTCGAGCGTTGTTCAAATGTGCCGTTCCTGTCTTCCGAGTGAATTTTTGAATATATCCCTCAATTATGGCTGTTGGCAAGTCATGTGTACAAAATATTTTAAAGTACTGATCGCCCTCACCTTGGAGGCTTTGAATCCATCCATCAGTTGAATGATTTTCTGTAGGTCCTCTCTGGCTTCTTCGCTGTCCTCACCTTTGTTGAAGTGCCTACTGTTGGCAGTCGCTGGTTGTATTTCCTCAGTGGGTCCGGATGAGCTGTTCACCACCTTTAAAAGGTCCACCACCTATTATAAATGGTTTTTAAAAAATGTGGTGATTGACATTGCAAAAGCTGACCTAGTGTTCAGGAAGTACCGTGTGCGTGGATGAAGGGGTTGGGAGCGGATGAACTGCTGCTGGCAGAGTTGGGGCAGTGTCGCCGTGGCAACTGCCTTGTTTGTTGTATATCTGGTCCAGCTGTTTACAGAAGTGGTTGAGGGGGAAACCCACTACGTTGAGAAAGTCCCCGTGCACATACTCCACCAGCATCCCACCGAGCGCCTGGATGCCATAGCCGCCTGCCTTGTCCCTAACACACACGCACGCAAACAATTCTTTCATTGCTGTCCAAAAGGACCCAAGTGAACATATTTTCCAAAATAATAGAAAATCATGCTATAATTGTTTTTTTTTTTAAGATGATAAGCACATTTGTAAACAATCAGATCTTTTGTTTTCTTTACTCGCTGCAAATTGAAGCCAGGTCTAGATCATGTCCAAACAGATCCTTCTTGGGATGATTTTTATGTAAATAATGTCCATAGTATGATACTGAATAGAATTATTCTGTTTCTCTGGAAATGCATGTTTTTTTTAAAGTTAAACATATTTCCACATATTTCTGAATAAAAAAGATCTTGTCTTGTTCACTTGCTGAAAATACAAAGTATAAGCCAGTTCTCAATGGGGTGCAAATGGATGCCACATGGCATTATTTGTATGTAAAATTATCCATAGGATGAAAGTTAAAGCAGTTAAGAACAGTGACATCCAGAAGTCCAAAGTCATGCCTATGTTTACATGTCCCACTCACATGGGTTCACCGCTGTCAATGTACTCCCACAGCATATCCTCAGAGAGGTCGGCGAACTTCACCTTAGTTTCTTCATAGAAGTCAATTATCTGGTAATCCTCGTCATCTCAGATCAGAAAAGGATATCATGGATTGTTATGCATTTCATAGTAAAGGGGTATTACAATCGGCCAGTCTTACGTTACATATACAATAATAGCATTATGCAAAACCCAGAAAGCATTCGATCCAGTTTATCCTTCTGAAATAGAACCCATCCATGATCAGGATCAGCTTATCCTCACGAGGATCGCGCACGTGTGCTATAGCTGTCTTCGGGCAGTAGACAGGGTACATCCTGGACCGGTTGCCGGCCAATCGCAGGGCACACAAAGACCAAAAACCATTCACACCGAGGGGCAATTTAGAACCGTCCAAAAAGACTGATAACAATTTAACTTGTGTTTTTCCTTGTTCATTTTTTGTATTGTTCAATTTCCCATTCATTCCTGATGTAAATATTTCCTCAATATATATATATTTTTGTAAAAAATTCAGTCAGTGTGTCTTTTTTTCCTGTTGGAGGTTTCCACTTGACTCTAACTAGAGTCTGCTGTTGCCAATCTCACTGTGACCTTAAGTAAGTGCACCTAACTCGGAATAGATTTGATAAGTTGACAACCTAATAGAAGTGTGACACTAGTAGCTGCACCTAGGGTGGCTACACAATTGAGACAAGTGTGCTTGAAATAGAACCATGTGAGGTATACTGTACTCTTTGGACTATAAGTCAAATTTATTTTCATAAGTTGTGGGTCCTGTGATATATACTGAGGTGCGACGATGAGTTAGCGCTTTCTGAACCCAGATTGCTGTCTTTTTGTTTTAAAATGCCTAAAAATTGTTAGCAATTCTGATTGGAAAAAAGTAAATGAGAGGAGTTGCATGAGCCTCTGAACCGAAGGGACGCATGTGCATCGAAACGGAACAGTCAAACCGAACTGTTTTTCAAAAGCCTTTCACACCTAGTGTGTATGTACATCAAATCCCACAGTGGCAAACAAGACGACTGACCGGAGAGGCAATGAAACAGGAAAAATTATGATGATGACGCCGAAGTGTTACTTGCATGTAAAAGAGCATGCATCAAGTCTGGAAAAAAAACGATCATGTCTATTTTATTCATACAACGGTAAGTCCATCTAGTAATTATCGTGACAGGCCTGCTGACAACAAACCAAGACGTAAAAATCCCTGCTGCCTTGCGATACATTGTTAACAACTGTTAGCATGTCGGCATTTGCTAAATTATAGTATGAAAAAGAATGCAACAGCAGGGCATGATGTCAATTCCTAACTGATTTGATTTACTGGCTTTTGTACTCAGATTTTATCAACTGTGATTTGAAAGAGTATTTGATTTGTGGTCATGAAGTAAAATCCTTCTTTGTGATTTTAATAATCGGGCTGCTCTGTTGCTATGTTAGCATAACAACTCATGACATGTTTGCATTTTAACTACCATTGTAAGATTTGGCACAACAGCACCAGTCCCTTGAATCGCCTAGAAGTTTCGGAATTAACTTTATGGATCCATGCACAATGTCTGCATGCTGGCCGTAAGCAATGTTTGGATTTCCATTTGCTGTGGTCAAAGTAATGAAATGAACAAGGAAACTAAAAACTTAAATTAAAATAGTTCTACGGGGCCAGCCTGCTTCCCCACAAGTATATACCAGGTTACAGATTAACAAAAGGCGGCAGGGAATATTTGTCATTATTATTACAGTTTAAATGGAGATTGTGGGTTCGAACCCCGCCTCCGGCCTTCCTGAGTGGAGTTTGCATGTTCTCCCCATGCCCGCGTGGGTTTTTTCTGGGTACTCCGGTTTCCTCCCACATCCCAAAAACATGCATAGCAGGCTGATTGGACACTCTAAATTGTCCTGAGGTTCGTCCCTGTGTGCCCTGCGATTGGCAACCAACCGGTTCAGGGTGTCCCCCGCCTACTGCACGAAAACAGCTGTGATAGGCTCCAGCACCACTCGCGACCCTTGTGAGGATAAAGCGGATCGGAAAATGGATGGATGAATGGAGTTTAAATGGGTTATGTGTAAGAAAATCATGTGCCCTGCTGCATCACTGAAAGCCACTTACTTGGATACTCATAACAGAGCACGATGGCGACGCCTGTGAAGACACTGTGCTCTTTACCACTCAAACTAAAACAGGAGAGAATTATTACCAATATATTTATCAATTCTTCCTTTTCAAAATAGACAATAAACTTTACCGTGAGAGCATCCTGTATGCATCCTGTTTGTCACGGGGCTTCTCCAGAATCATGCCATCGACAGTCTGTGGAAATATATTTTAAATAAAAAATACAATATATTTATACGCAAAGAATAAAGGTTGATGAGATGGTGGGTGAGGAAAATAATGAGCACCAAGCACCAACCTCCTCTAAGAACACGTAAAATAGCATTGACTTTGAAAAAACACACTTACCACAATAGTGTCCGCTCCGATCACTATGTCTGGAGTTTTAAGGTGATTCTAAAACACAACACAGTGGGGGGAAATCCCATTAATGCTGTTGTCCAACAAGTTCCACAGTATGACAAACTATGCATTTGTAAAACAAAGGCCGACCACAAAATTTGTAATTGATAAAAAGACAGGTACATAAGGAAACGTACTACGGAACCACCTAATTATGATTGAACTCACACAAGGCATTCGTCTTGCCACCTCCAGTGCTTTCTGCTTGGCCGTCTCCACAGCGTACTGCTGGGGTGCCTTGAAAAGTCGCTTGTCAAGAGTTTCTTTGAACCAGGATGGGACCACCTCAAAGCGTAGCCCCTAACATGAGGCAGAAGATAGGACATGAGAAGAGACAATGCATAAAATTGTCACAATGTTCATCCAGACGTTTACAGCATTGCGAAGGATCTCCAGTCGCCGCGGGGATGCGCTCGCCAACACAACCAGTTTTCCAGCCAGTTTAGAGATGACGGGGTTCAGTACCATGGTTGGTGTTCCACTTACAGCTGCCTTTACTGTACAAGGACACATGTCAAAGAACTATAGGTGTACTAATAAACCAAACGTGTGAAACAATATGCACAGTATATTTTTCATTTACCAATTTAAGACCTTTTCACTCATTCAAATCCTGTCTTCATAAAGATTTAAAAGCTCAGTTTTAGTTGACATTTGGTATATACAGGCAAACGTATATGACGTGTACATGTGCACTACATTTTCGGTTTCCATGTTTAAAACATGGTAAATCCTTATTTAAAATTCATGCTGGTTTTCAACCGCAATTATGACATTATATAACAAAACAATTATTGTGAATTATACAATTTGACGTGTTATACATGTTGTGCCTCAGAAACAAATGTCTCAATAGCGTTGTTCTTAAGCATAAGATTTATCAAAGAAGCAGTGCTATGTGTATTCTATGTCGCTTAATGCGAGTAGCCAGTTTCGCTCCTTCCAAAAAGGTGCAATTTGCAGCAAACTTTAGGACGTCAAAAATTCGCTAACTGGTTTATTTTGTTGACTCCTGACATGCATACAAAAAATATCATGCTCACCTAATGACAAAACGTAGAGTTGTGTTGAAGGAGCATGGAGACGGCACGTTAAAATTAGAATTTTTAATTCCCCTTTCCACACTTCAAAATCACATTTTTTAAAAAATTCTCCTACCTCTGCGAGACCGGAACTTGACAGTGTGCGACGTAACACTACGTGATGACGTAAGAATGCTTGGCGGATTGGCCAATGAGACGATTGATACGTTGGAAGAAAAAAAAAAGAGACGCTTTATACGTTTATTGAGTTATACGTACTTTGTTTTTTGTATTATGTACGCATTTCAGAGAATGGATGGAAAACGATTTATTAATATCTGAATTTGTAGATGCAGATAGTTTTTGCTCTTTCTCGGGAAATGACATTGAAACAATGTCTCATTTATTCTGTGACTGTATGATCACTCAGCCACTGTGGTCTGATTAAATGGTTTATAAAGCTAATAAAACTCCCTATACACTTAATCTGAAAAATGTTTGCTATTATCTGAACCCAAGTGATGACAACTTAATGATCAAACCTAATGCCTTTTTCTCATTCTACATGCCAATTATTTCTTCACGTATAATAATTTTCCAGATTTCCCTGATTTGAGCCTTTCCTATTGGAATTGAAATCCCTATGAAAGCAATAAATTGTTCAAACTGTTGAATGTCTTTTCCTCATGAAGCCTCAGTTGTAATACCTGAATATCCAAAGATAATTTACCTGTATTACTGTGCATTTTAATTTTTTTCCACTTACTGTCATTTTTAGGGATAACTTTAACAATTAAATATAATTGATAATTGATGTACATATATTATATGTGCGGCCCAGTGTCCAGTGGTTAGCGCGCTGACCTCTTAGTGCAGAGGTACTGGGTTTGATTCCAGCTCCAGCCTTCCTGTGTGGAGTTTGCATGTTCTCCCCGTGCCTGTGTGGGTTATCTCCGGGTACTCCGGTTTCCCCCCACATTCCAAAAACATGCATGGCAGGCTGTCAGAACACTCAAAAGTGTCCCTCGGTGTGAGTGAGGCGTGGATGGTTGTTTCGTCTCTGTGTGCCCTGCGATTGGCTGGCAACCAATTCGGGGTGTCCCCCGCCTACTGCCCGAAGACAGCTGGGATAGGCTCCAGCACCCCCCGCGACCCTAGTGAGGATAAAGCGGATTGGAAGATGAATGAATGAATGAATGAATGACAATGTTGTATTGTTTGTTAATGCGAGTCAATTTAAAAAAAGCGATGCAGCTTGATACACCAATACTGTCAAATCCTGTAGTAAACTGTTAAATATGGCACTGCTAAGGAGGAAAAACCTAAAAGCTCAATAAAAAGAAATTCATACAATAAACAATTAAGTTGACTATTCATCTAGCTTATAGGTAGGCAACTCTGGTCCGAGAGAGCTGCAGCCCTGTTTGTTTTACAAGTTTCCCTCTTCCAATACACCTGATAGACAGACAGACATAGATTCTGTAGATGGAAAGTAATACAGATACATAAAAAAAGGTAACCAAATCAATTCTCGTGGAAAAGAGGCTGCATTTTTCAAATCACACTTAAACTCAATTTGCTTTATTTTCGATTGTGCAAAGTAGGAATAAAAAAGGGGGGGGGGGTTTACAACAGCTTGTTATTACATGGACAAGATTGCCTAAAAGCACATTTTTATTATTTCATTAGTTATCTGGCTCAAAATAAAGACTATTTCTTTTTCTGGGAAGTTTCACAAAATTGTCCAATGAATGATGATTGTAATAATGCTTTGCTCAGGATGCACACGCATCTTACCAGGTGAAAGTCAACATGTCCCCACAAAGTCAGTAAGGATAAAACAAGAATACCCACACCCCTGGGCGGCACAGCTGTGGGCAGTGTAGGTGTTTCAACATCCACACATTTTCTGCTTTTATCAGTATCATGGTTAGGGCACAACCGGCCTACATCTCTCATTTAAAACACAGCTTTGTGGAAATGATTTAACAAGTGCATTATTTTCCAAATTTTATGGGATACAGTTAACCATATAGTCCCATTATTTCCATTCTATAATGAAACTGTGTTGTTGTGCCATTTATTTATATAATTCTATCATAGTGGAATGTATCACCAATAATTTAATGTAATGCACACTGTCACAAAATAAATATGATGGTGATTGATTCCAAACCCTCCTTTGTGAGACATAACATTGTCTTACAAGTGTCCGTGCTCATCATTGCTGTTGTTGTAGGCTTTGTCCTGCACCGCCGCCATAGGAGCCACTTCAAAGCAGCCCACCCCCTCGCCCTCGGGTGAGTGGCCCACTGGAATGCAGTCGTAGCCTTTGCCGGTCGAGTTGACACCCTTACGATTTCGCACACCAGGCTGGTACAGCTGCATGGCCGGGCGGTCCTGCAGAGGTGGTGTGGGGGGGGGGGCAACAAACATGAGGGTCATACGATATCAAAACATGCATGTGTGCGGCTACTTCATACGCAAAGATTTTGTAGACCTCAATGAAGGCCAAACACTCCTAATCATGTACTGTATACCAGGCCCATCTCTTTCATTTGAAGAATCAATCTGATTCCGCTCTAGTCCTGTAAATGCAAGTGGCTACATTTTAAGCAGAATGGCGCAGTGAAAAGATGAAATAAATTCCTTCATCCAAACCATTATTCGCATCTGCACTACTACTAACTAGCAAACAAACAGGAGCCCCATTGCTATCAAGTGGTTACACAACACTGGTTTGTGTAAAAAAAAAAAACAGAATGATATCTATTTTCAAGGTCTTTTCATTTTTTATTTTTTTTGCACTGAAGACAGTAGTACCATTCATTTTGCCCCATATGCTCTTGTTTATGCATTTTTGGGGGGCGGAGGCAGGGTATGCAGACCAGTGTAATATATGCATTTCAACCAATGAAATAGCTTTCACTTCATGGCTCTGTAGATATTTAAAAGAAAAAAAATTGGCATATGAAAGAACCAACCAAACATCCAACCAATCAACCAAACAACCAATTAAAGCTCAGTTTCCACCGAGTGGCCTGGTTCATTTTGCTTTATTAACAAACTAAACTTTCAGGTTGGTGTGGCAAATATCTGGCTAACTTCAGTTGGCACGGTGCACATGGTCTGAATACATGTCTGGTATAAACGGAAGCAAATCTCGCTGTCTGTGAAGGCTGAAATTGTCTTTCGAAAAGAAGTCTCCCAGACCAAGCTCGGCCAAGACGACAAAGTCAACAATTTCTACAATCATGCATAATGGCAACAAATTCATGGCAGAGTTTGAGGCCAAGAGATTGCTAGATAATCATAAACGGCTTCGGGGATTGGCACATCCTGAACTAGAGAAGGTACTTTTCATTTGCTGAGTCAACGTTTTCAGAGATGAAGCAGGAACTCAACAGTTGTTTGTTTCATGTCTAATAAAATTGTTTTTTTTTCTTCATACTCTATGCCCATATTTGTAATTGACATGTTTAAACTGTATTTAATGTTCATAGTTTTAAATCTATACATGTTCAAACTGTATTGCACATCGTAGTTGGCAGCCATTTTATTGGAAATGGTTACAATTAACTACCGTTATAACATACAAATTCGTTTTGTCCCTGAAGGTACTCTGTCACGAGGTTCGATTGGAACAGAAAAAAAAAAAAATCTGATGAACCCCTCACATGCTCACCTTCTCGCTCACCTTGTTTCGGAGGCGCTCCTTTCTGTTTGCCAGCTCATCCCTATCCTCCTTCATCTGCTTGTCACCGCTGTCAGGGCAGAAAGTATAGGTGTGGTGGTGGGGCTCCTTGGCACGGTCCTGGCAATAGCCCTTGCCCCACTTGGTCTCGTCTTTGCGCCGCGCGAACTTGTCAAAATCGTAGTGGTGCCTCTGACGCTTCCTGTCATCGTCTTTCCCGCGATGCTCCTTGTCTCGCTGTCTGCGGCACTGCTGCTGCTCCTTGTCACTCTCAGGCTGACCTCTAGTGAAGAGACTGCGGATATTGTACATTATTGTATCATGAATTTTTTAAACCACTTTTCCGCATTGGGCATGTAGGGTGAGCTGGAGCCTATAGCAGCTGACTTTGGATGTAAGTGCGGGTACGTTCAGGCCTGGTCACCAGCTAACCACGGGGTACATAAAGCTGGTGTTGGAATTATATTTACTTAGCTTTATAAACATAAAAAACATAGTTTTGTCATGATCCTGTCTTGTTTGCTTGGTTTCAGTCTCCAGCTGGCGAGTGGGCGTTACCTCACGAGTCACACCTGTCGTGAATTTGGCCTTCTTACCTGCCTGCTTTATAAACCAGGCCACACCAACAACTGCCTGTCGGAATATTAGCCTTGCTCACGACTCTGTCTCCCAAGTGCTTAATTCACGAGACGTTATTGACATTTTGCATCATAGCCTCTCACCACATTTTTCATGTATTGCCGAGTGTCTTTTCATGCAAGTTTCTTTTTGAGACTGAGGCATCACAAATGTACTGTGTGAGCTGGACAAGATCGTTCTCCACTTGCGGACAAAGGTCCTTCGACAGCTCAGGATGTTTTTTGTCACTGTGGTGGGCTCTGCTGTGTTTTACGCCACCCTGTGTGAGGAAAGAAACATTGCAGACAAATCTGGAGTGACTTAACTGAGTGGCTCTGTTCTAGGATGCCAACTGGACTCCACCGAGAATGTGGTGGACAGATGGAAGATGGCCAAGCTGACATCCATCATGGCAACACATTCCACCTCTTACATTTCTCTACAGAATTCTTGAGCTGCTCCTTTCATGCCAGAACTTTTTCTCAGAAAAGAAATGAGTGCTACTGCAAGTCATTCTTGCCCACAGTAATCAGACTCTATTTTCACTCAATAGCCCAATAACACACACTCGCAAGCAAAAACAAGAACAAGCACTTTCAATGGCACGTCTGTGTAATAAAACACAAGTTGCAATATATGTTATGTAATGCAATGTTACAGTTTTAACGTAGTTATGCTTTCTAACACTTTCTAAAAAACTTTTTCTCTCATCGGATTCATACGATTTTTTTTTTTGTTTTATTACATCGAATGCCTTTTAAATTTCTGGGACTCATGTCTTTGCTGCTGTAATCAACGAATCCCTCTGCTGTGGGAGCAATAAAGTCTGATTTCATTTTCTAAAGCTCACTAGTATTTCTCCTCTTTGCAATTACTGGTGGGGTCGCACACACAAAACAAAGCCATACAAATGGTGAGTTAAAATACAAACCTGTACAGTCACAGTTCGGTATTTACAAATTCACCTTTAAGTTTTTTTTTTTTTTTTTGGCTACCCTCAGTGAAATGCAGAAAAACTCACTTATTCCTTGTTTTTGTGCAAAACAATTGTGCAAAAATATGACTTTGCCACCATCTTGTTGCCAAGAATCTATTCTAAAATAAATTTAGACAAAATATTACATTGCCACCATCATGTGGCATTTATAGTTGGTTATAGTCGTGGATTTTCGCAAACTTGGCCAGGGCTCTTTTATATTCCCATGAATTGCCAGAGTTCAGTGTACCGGTAATTGCTTTGATGCTCACTGACCTGTAGGCTCAAGCAAGCTTTGCTGAAGTCTCGCATGAGGCCACTTTAAGATGTTTGAATGCTGAGGTTCCACTGTTAAACAGCAATTTAGAGCTTTATAAATAATGAACAGATAATTTCTTGCTGCAGCAACAGCAGCAGCATTGTGAACATGTGGTTGGTTAGCCCACCTGCCTCACAGTTCTGAGGTGTTCGTATCCTGCCTGTGTGGAGTCTGCATGTTCTCGCCATGCTTGTATGGGACGCCCTAAGGTTTGGGACATATTGGTCCTGAAATTTAGCCTGGGGATTTGTGATGGAGAGGCCCTCGGTGCACACAACCAAAGGCCGCTTGGCGAGGCCACAAGTACATTGCGTTACAAATTATGTATTATGCAATGATAGAGGCTATTCTGATCTCCTGCGAATACAGTCAAAGAAAGAATTGGTAAAACTTCACAAGTTCAAAAAAGGCTGGCCAATTTTAGCCCGGAATGGACCAGCCGTTTGGGAGTTTTCCCGAATTTCCCAATGGCCACCACCAATTGCTTCCTCCCACATTGCAAAAGGATGTACATTAGGTTCATTAGGTGTGGAAGCAAGTGTGACTGGATGTTTGTCTGCACCCTGCGATTGACTGGTGACCAGCCCAGCGTGTACACTGCCTCTCAGCCAGATAGGACAGTTTCCAGCTCACCAGCAACCCGAATGTGGACGAGAGGTACGGAAAATGGATGGATGGCATTTTTAAATTGACGCTCTTTACTTTTCCTTGGAATCCTTGAACTTCATCTGTCCACTTGATTTTTCCCATTTCCCCCTCTCCAATTCATTGACATCACTTTTGTGCTTCAGGCGGTCAGAGTCCACATCATCGTCCCTGTCGCTCTTCTTCAGCAACTGATGAACGAGCATCATGAATGAGGCGACGGGTCACTTCAAGTCAGGAGATGCGTGTACAGCAAATTATCACCTTAATTTTGATGTCTTTATCAGAAAGTTTCTTCTGCTTCTCAGCTTCTTTCCGTTTGCGCCTCTCCTCCTCACGTCGCTTCCGTTTCTCCTCCTCGCGCTGTCGCTTCTTCTCGAACTCTCGCCGTCGCCGCTCCTCTCGGATTCTCTGTAAGGACACGAGTATTTTGTCATGTTTTTCCCATTTAGGAGACCTCATTTTTTGTTTTTTTTGTTTTCTCTCATCATACCTGTTTCTCCATTTTCTTGTTTCTGATGTACTCCAACAGAGGTGTTGTCCTTTTGGCTGAAAGTGGACAGTGAGGATATGTACACCTTCATCAGGCCATCTCTAATAAGATCCAAAACGTCTTGCTTCACAAAGACAACAATGCCCTGTTTTGATTAACATTGGTAAAATGGTAAACATTTTATATGTTGTGATCCTCAGTGGAAAGCTAATCACTTGCGGGATCCCACTTCTGATTCCAAATTGCGATGGCAACTTTGTTTAGACCAATCAATCGCATGATTCCCATTTCTAACACTAACTTGTGATCGCAAGTTTTTGGAAAAATATATTTTTTAAAAACATCACAGAAAACTCAAAAGCAGGATCTAACTTCTGACACCAAATTATGATGGTGTTTTTTTAAAACAAACTTCCTATCTGGATCTCACTTCTGACAACAAATTCTTTTGGTAACATCCATACATTCATTTTCCAATCCTCACGAGGGTGGCAGATATGCTGGAGCCCATCCCAGCTGTCTTCTGGCAGTAGGCAGGGGACTGAAGTGGTTGCCAGCCAATCGCAGGGCACACACAGAGACAAACAACCATTCACACTCACAATCACACCTCGGGACCATTTAGAGTGTTCCATTAACCTGCCATGCATGATTTTTGGAATGTGGGAGGAAACTGGCGTACCCGAAGAAAACCCACGCAGGCATGGGGAGAACATGCAAACTCCACTCCACATAGGAAGGCCAGAGCCAGAATCAAACCCTGCACTTCTGCACAGGGAGGTGCGGGGTTGCTAACCAGTCAACACCATGCCGCCCGTGATAGTAACATTAGAAGACAAATCAATCAGCAGTCGATCTTATGACACTGAACTGTGACAGTAAATTTGAAGACAAGTCACGAATGGGAACACACTTTCGACACTGAATCGTGATGGAGAATCTGGAAGAAAACATCTGACAACAAATCATAAAGTAATCATTTAAGATAAATCCTTTGGGGATCCCAGTCTCTTACACTGAATTGTGATGGTAATTATATTGAAGAAAACTAGCAAACAGGATCCCACATCTGATTGTGATTGTGCAAATTGTGATTGTAACATTGAAATCACTGAGCGTTCCCACTTCCGACACATAATTGTAATGGTAACATGGGAAACAAGTCAGTTTGGGGATCTTATGAAAGAAAATACAGTGAAACTCCTCTAGAACGAAACCTACATGGGCGAAAATACCCCCTTATGTGAAAAAATCTTCATGCATTAACACAATTCCCATTCTCCTGCCCCCCATACGACGAAAAAACCCCTGTTGCGTTATACGAAATCATTTTCTCTGCTCCAGCCTCACAAAGACATTCACTACAACGAAGTTTTATCCAACAGCGACCTCTACTGGTTCTTTCGGAAACGGCAACAGCAAACACCACACTGGTTTACATAGTGAACAATGTTTATTTCGGTCACAGCTGCGAGTTTCCTGGACTCAACATACTCATAGCTGCTCTGCCATTGGCTTACTGAGCATCATCCTGGCCTCGATTGGCCAAGAGGGACCTCACTGTCTATGTTTGTTCATACTGAAGCTAGCGGATCCGTAGCATCCGATTAGCTGCTCAGAGTAAATTGCTTATGGCTCGACGGACATTAAAATAAACGAACGTTTCCTCGAATGCTTTACTTGTTATCATGCTAAAAACAGCCGCGGGACACTTCATAGTCATCAATGGTCAAAGTTAGCTCTCGAAGGCTAAAAACCTTACGCTAACTGGAGCGCTTCTCTCTCATTAGCGCTCCAGTTCGCGTAATGTTTTTAGCCTTCGAGAGCTAAATGTGGCCATCGAGCACTACGAGGTGTGGCTGGTTTAAAAGTTCATTGCATGAACATCAGCTGAGCAACGCTGTCTTGGGTTAGGGTTAGGTAGAGACAGTGAGATGGTGGAAAGAAAAGCCACCGGGTCCAGAAGTATTTGTTATGAGATTCAGACGAGCGTGGACGTTATAATGCTAAAATGGCTACAAAAGGACCTTTGGATGTCAAGCAGCTAAGACAAAAAGAGCTCTGATGCTGGAAGAGAGGTTAAAAGTGATCAAAATGAAAGACGGAGCAAGCAAAATAAATGACATGATCCAAGAAATTGATGTAAGTGAAAGTGAATGCTGATTGTAAATTTCACAATTTCTTTACCTTTTTTTCTTTCTACACTGACAATATGAAGTGTCAAATAAGTGTATGCTCATACTTATGCACTATTGGAATAAAAATAGAGTACACATACGTTTGTGTGCATGTACACACATGTGTGGGTGTGTGTGTGTTTACATCTGAGACCAAATTTGCTACAGTGAAAACCCCCCTGTTGTGAAAAATTTCTTGCCGCAAACACGATTTCGTTGTAGAGGAGTTTCACTGTATATGGTTTTTTTTATGTTAGATAGCAACGGGACAAA
>CAAKHF010025628.1:17500-22689 GCA_901007745.1 Hippocampus kuda | reverse complement strand
GGGGGGGGCACGCTGTATACAGGTATTGTTTTTAACAAAGATTATTGATTACAAAGTGTGTTGATACCTTAATGATGTTGTTTGTAACCACTTCCAGGGAAAGAAGAATAATGCTGATCAAGGAGGTTTGCGTTGCTGAACAACGAACGTAATCCAGATGACAGCATGAACCGTATTCTGCATAGTTGATTGATAGTGTACTGCATTGTTTACATGCAACAGCCACACACTGCGTCCTCCTGCAGTGGCGCATGGAGAGCCACCATTAGTGAGACTGACACCCACCAAGGCGAAACACTCTAACTAGCCCACAGCCTCAGACCCATCTATTCTCAATATGCCACATTCTTATTCATTTTTCCCCAAAACCTGACACTGCAATCTGATGATGAACCAGCCCCATTATTTTTGTTCACCAGTAGGAAAAGATAGAGCTCATAACGTTGAGCCTTGCTACAACCAACATTATCCCTCTATGTCAGAGGTTGGTAATATCCAAGCAGTTTGGGAATCCAGAGGTGCATACAGAATGATGTCATTAATCCTCCAGGGCAATCTCTGCCTCTTTTGCTGTCTTTTTTTTTTCCTTCGAATAAATGCACCAAATACAGAGGCACATTTGCATACTGCATAAGCTACCAGATGGCTGGCTCACTGGGCTTTGGGTACAAATTAGATTTCTTTCTTTTTCTTTTTTTTTCATCCTTCTTATTTTCATTCTTGTTTTTATCAGCGAGGGTCTCAGTGGATGGACTGGTGAACAAGATGTCCGATACGAGGGGCTAGGAGCGGCTCTAATTAATGAGCATTTTTATTCATTTATTTATTTTCGCACCAGCATGAAAGCCTTGTGAATTACTCAAAGTCTTGACAGAAAAGACCCACACTGGTTTCTCTCAGTAAAGAGTGACCTAAGATGGTCAGCAAATGCAGCTATATTATCTAAAATGGTAGGATACTACAACTAACACATTGCTTGTTTCACCTGTTCAGTTTTGTGTCATTGTCCGCTTTTTAGAGGGCATCAAAATAATTGAAATAACCCGGCTTTCATAATTTCAGCAATAACAAATTAAATTAAGCATTTTATATAATCAGTCAGTCAATAAATCAATCAGATATTTATTTAGACAGCACTTTTCATAAAAATGGTGCCTCACAACTAAATGCAAGGTACCCATTCCCGCCAATACATAAACAGTTGCATTCTATATAGGCAGACATTCATCCCCACACACGCACATTTTCCCCTTTAATAATTAAAATCACCATTTTTAAAATGAATTTTAGCCATCCATTTTCCGATCCGCTTTATCCTCGCAAGTGTCGCTATCCGAGCCGTCTTCAGGCAGTAGACAGAGGACACCCTGAACCGGTTGCCAGCCAATCGCAGGGCACACATACGTGAACAAACATCCGCACTCACACTCACACCTAGGGACAATTTTTTTAGTGTTCAATCAGCATGCCATGCATGTTTTTGGAATGTGGGAAGAAACCGAAGTACCCAGAGAAAACCCACGCAGGCATGAGGAGAACATGCAAACTCCACACAGGAAGGCCGGAACTGGGATCGAACCCACGACCTCTGCACTGTGAGGTCGACGCGCTAACCACTGTCATGCATTTTATGTTTATTTTCTTCGTGTGACAGTTACTTTTGTTTGATGTTCTTCAACATTCAAATAGGCCGGCTTTATACAAAAAAAGCAAGAATTCGTGATGACTGAAAATATTTTTTCATGGCACTGTTCATGTCATGCCAGCCTTTTCCAAAACATTAGCCTCTGCTTGTATGTGTCTTGAGAATTTTAGTTCTGGACCTGATGTGAGTCACGATGGAATAGTGGTTCACTTTCATGTGTGCATGGTTGTCCGTCTCGATTGGTGACTTGTCAAGTTAGCTTTTCAGCAGACAAGAGTTACAAAATATTCAAAGCTATATTTTTTCTGGAGATATTTTTCTGTTAACAAGCTCATAAACTTATATGAATGTGGCAGTTGTCTATACGTGTATCCTGTCTTTTTTTCCGAACAGTAAAAATGACATATTTGTCGAAATGGTTCCCTGTAAACGGCCCCATAAAAGCTGAGAGCTGATGTCTGCTGTCTGGCAAAGCTCTACCCTCTTGATGCCTTTATGACATTGTTTGTGTCATTCAACCTTGAACCCATAGGATTTTTTTTTCTACCTCAGTGTTGCACACTTGCCTTCTTCAAAGTGATGTGAGCAAAGGCTCAATCTCCGGGAAGACACTGAGACACTGGCATCTATTTGAGTGTGTCTATGCACTCACGCAAGCGTGCTCGGTGTTATGTTGCTCACGGATATCAAGTAGAAGAGCCTGAATATATTGTCACCTCCTGCCTTGTTTGGCCAAAATTCAACATTCCTCCACCATTGATCCGTCGCTTCAATTAACGCTGAGGTTTGTCCCCAATCAATTCCTATCCCACCCCCTGTCCTCTGCTTCTCTATCTATCCAGCTATGCCTTTCTTCATTTTTCACATTATCCCCTCGTGTCCCTGGATGCTCGCCCCTCCTCACCATGCTCCTACCTCACACCCTAAGGTCTTGGGGGTCAGTGCCTCCAAGGTGATTCATAAACAGCCGCTTGTGAAAAAAAATCAATACTTTATCAACAAGCCACAAGAGGCTTTTGCACTTACCCTGTATGATCTTTGTGGTAAAGGCCTGCGAGCATCCATCTCCTCTTTTGGACCACTCTCTGAGCTTTCTTGCTAAGATAATCAGAGGCAAAAGAGAAGTGGGGGCGCAGAGGAGGAGTGACGAGGAGGGGCTGGCAGAGGCAAGGAGGCAAAAGCAAAGTAGAAAGGATTGTGCAGGGTCTAGAGGCTCACCGTTAGAAGAGGGATTTGCTGCTCCGTTGCTTTTAGCTTGATCTGCATCTGATTAAGAAGAGAGGGCAGAGTGTTGTCCTTCACCCCAGTGCTCCCCAGTCCCACCATTATGTACCCTGGCACTGAGATCCATCATCCACCTACCACCGGTCTTCCTGCCATAGCTTGGGGACTTATTAGACCAGCCTTGCACTGTTCAACGCAAGCCCAATCTGCATATTGCGAGTCTGACAGCGCAACGATATGTACACTGGATTGTCCATGCATCCCAATGTCCAAAATGAAGTACGCCGTGCATGAATATATGTACAGATGAATGAACAGCCACACATACGTACACACACCTAAGAAAAAATACATAGCATAATTTGGGGGGGACTTACTAAAGTGGTGGATGCACATTTCAAGATTAAATTATTAGTTGTTACAATCATTTGAAAGACTTTCTCACCAATAAATCTTCAGAGTCACCTATGGCCAGTGAGGTCGTTTCACCTCTTGTCCAGTAAGCTTTCATGCAACACACCAAGATGTGAGTGAAAGTGGAAGAACCTGACACGTACTAACATAAATCCTAAAGTTCTAGCCTCAATATCATCATGACCTTGGCTTGGAAGGACATCTATTTGCTGGCTGGCTGCACACATCTTTTTTGCAAATTGTATGGGCCAGGCTAATTTGTTTTTATGCACGTTTAGTCAAGAATGTGATGCCACGTTAGCTTTTGGGAGCGCCGCCAACGTAGCTTGAGGATGTGAGTGACAGACAGAAACAGGGTGATTGAGGATGATTGTTCTGCTAGTTGTTTTGATATATGAAAAGAGAGAGCCATTCGATGCATCCTGGAATGGGTTCACGGACATGTAGAAGTCGTTCTGGGACCATCTAAAGCCGTCTGTACACAGAAATAAGCAATGACCGCTCAAGCTCAAATGCGAAAAGCTGACAGCCGCTTGAGAAATCTTTGAATCATAAGCAGCACCATGATGCGCCTAAGACAAGAATTACTCAAAATTATTGAATGTTATCGACAACATATATGCTTGAAATTGTTAAACCTGTATGGGCGTGTGTAGTACATTCTTCTTGACCCACCGGCAAAGCAATTTCAAGCCTTTGCTAAACCGAAACGTAAACACGATTCATCCAGGAAAATATTTGCAGTCCTCATTGTTGAATTGACCTGTGTGCTGCAGGCAACCACAAGCTGTTGTTGCATTATCGCTTCAGCTGCGAGCACAACAGCGAGGCTCAGCTTCAGATGTGCACTTCCTTACTTGTAAATAATAATAATAATAATAATTTTTTTTTAAAACATGATGACGCAAACACACATACACACACACACACACACACATATGCACTTCATCCCAAAGAGTGCCATAAGATGATGATTGTAAGCGACCACGACGAACCATCCTTACAATATAAAAATATTTTGCGGCATTCAAGTATTGGGACTGAGAGCAATATGGTTTTAAAGGGTACTAAATCCCAGGCGGTACCCGTGCTTCGTCCCCACAGCCACCCACAAGTCCTCCCGACAATCTTCACATTACGTGACAGGAATAGTCTCCCTGACCTGCACATATTCATCCAGCAGGGTGCAAGTTCATATATTCAATCATATGTGGTCCTTAACCCCAGATGTGTTCTTTTTCACACGCTCTGCACATACTCACTGGACAACGCAGAATGTTGAGGTGAAAAGGTCCCCGCACAGATACGGACCCCTGCTCCGTCTTTCGTTTTCACTCACGCACGCAAGCGCACACACGCAAATGCACTGTACTGTACTCGGAGGATCGTGTCTGCAAAGGTTACATTCCTAAGACGCAGTTCACATATGTCTTCATGATATATATGAGGGAGGTATGTTCACCGCTCAACATACTTCACATTGCAGCCGTATAGTAGACGAACAAGAATGGGCAGAGGGCAAAGAGTTTATTTGACAGTGTTTACTGGGGTTTATGTCTCTGACTAGTCTTCCACTCTGTTTCCTCTTGTCACATACGACACTTCCTAAATTAGAAAAAGAAAACGTTTTGTTGCCAAATGCTGCATTTATCTGTTGTGTATGATTTCTTTTCTGAAGATATGTAATTATGAACTTTCATAATAATAAAATCAAGAACATGAAAGTCATTCATTTCAATGCGTCAGTTCAATTACATAGTAGTCATGAGAAGAATTTTGGTCGGTAAAAAGAGAAAATTGTATGTGTAAGTCTGCTCCTCTCCCTTTTTATTGAAGGTGCATAATTGAATTTGTTCACTTTATGTAGTCATTTCCCATTTGGCTGGGCCCCCGTGGGGAAATGAGG
>CAAKHF010025628.1:0-12500 GCA_901007745.1 Hippocampus kuda | reverse complement strand
GTTATGGCCAGGGGAATGGCCAAACAGGTTTCTCAGCATGTTGGCGGCTGCCATACGTACCCCGCCCCGTCGACAAATAGGAATCGGCAGCCTGTTAAACCCAACCACCGTCGCCTGCGCTGATATACAATTTAGAAATTGCTTCATGTTGGCCTCCATACAAACAAACCCCCACAAAACCACCCCCACTGATATTGTCGGTCCGAATATTGGTCCTGGTTTTGATGTACTCATCAATGTTTATGGTACACACCCTCGGCCAACATTAGGAAACCTCTGACTGCTCTGTCAAAAAATCCTCTGCCCCTGTCCTGACTGAGGCGATGCTGTCTTATGCAGAGCTCACGTTTTCCCTCGGGCGGCTTTTTGGGCTGGGAGGATGGTTCAACCATGGATGAATGAGAACTTTTTGGACAGCAGTGAAGTGACCCGCATGTTCTTTGGTCATCTTTACATCTCTCTTCTTGTCCTCTCTTATTTTGCTCCATTTCCCCCCACAGGGCATCGCTCTGCCTCACTCTCATCCCTTTTGCTGCTACACTAATGACAACCAGCCTGCACCATTAGTGTTGCTACGATGACAGCAGACAGATGTTTGGTGCCATTTTTACAAAGAAGAAAAACAGCACAGGAAGGCAAGTCCACTCATGCAAATGCATCTACTAATACAACACATGAACAACTAAGTGACAGTTGCATCGTTCTGTGTGTGTCTGTGCGAATCTCCTTCTGATATGCAAAGCACCTCCGGCATAATACTGTATATATATCACAAGAACAGACATACACCTATAGTATGGTTTTCCGGTGTTCATATCAGAGGGAGAGCAGCTTTGTAGTCCTACCTGGTGTCAAAGGATCATCCACACCACAGATGACAAACAGGCATAATCAGCTCTCCAGAGACCCATCCTCCTGCGTCCACACTTATTACAGCAGGACTAATACAAACATCAAACAATCAAGGGCCACTGGCCTCTACAGACACACACATTTTCTGCAAAACACACACACACATACACACACGTATACAGTTTTATTCACATAATTGCACGCACTGCCAACACTCATTGTCATCACATCAACAGATACTGTGTGTCATATCAAAGGAATTTTACCTCTAACCCTCTGTGGCACACAGATCCTAATAATTAACTAAACTCCAAACTAGAAAGTGATATACAGTACATAGCCATGACTGGCTGAGCCGAGCTGTCATTCTGTCAGAGTGGATTTGCATGTGTGTGATGTAGTTAATACTATTTCCCATGTCTGGTCCACCACACCGCACCATAATAACACAGCATGCATATGAAACTGTGGCAGACCTGGAGCTGATTTATCATCTTACCCTGGCTGGAGGCTCCGTCTGGCCTGTTTGAAGGGACACCAGGGTGTCAGTGTGACCAAATAGATGCACAGAGATACAGATATAGGTGTTTATGCATGTATCTGCGGGGGTGTGCCTGTGTATGTGTGTGTGTGTGTGTGTGTGTGTGTGTGTGTGTGTGTGTGTGTGCGTGTGTGCGCGTGCGCACTTATGTGTCTGGGGGCTCATCCGAATGATGCATGTCGTCTAGACAACATTTGTGCCCAGCGTCCGAAAGGGGTGATTGTCTTATGCAAATGAGGCCACGCTAGCTGTGACATTCTGTCCGGCATGTGGGTCATGTGATGAGAGAATGGTGACGGTTTGCTTTTTTCTTTATATTAGTGACCATTATTCATCACATCCTCTTTGGGCAGTGAAAGGTGCAAGAAGAAGAAAACACAAAGTGGTCCAATACAATACAAATACACGCCATCGATATTTTAGCAGTGTGAATTTGAGATTCTCTCTCTCTCTCTCTCCTGAAAAGAGAAACCAAAAACAAAATTTTTAATGTCTTGAACTACATATACAGGGAAATGTCAACACATTCTAAATGAATTTAAATGTTGACGTTGCAATAGATAAAACATCTTTAAGTGGTCATAATATATTTTAATTCAGTCACCATAGGGTAATACAGTATATCTATTCCACAATAACACGATGTAACAATCAACAGTCATATCCTAAGTGGTGACAGAAATGGCACAGGCAGGAGCCAAAGTTTATTTAAGACTGGACTTTTTTTCCCCCCCAAACATACAATATTTGCTTTAGCTACAAGCTCGCAACCGTAAGGAAGAATAACAAACCATAACAGACAATCCATTATTTTACAGCCTTCAAAAATTACTTTGTGAAGAAGTACAGGTACTTTGAAAATGAAAAGTGAGTCACAATTATTATTTGCATCATTCCAATATTTAACACAAATACAGCTCTTTTTATTTTCTTTTTACAGAGTTTTGTACAATAAACTGCTCTCACATTACACTGAGACTCCCAAAAATAATAATAATGATAATAATAAAAATAATAATAATCCATCCATTTTCCGATCCGCTTTATCCTCACAAGAGTCGCGGGGGGTGCTGGAGCCTATCCTAGGCGGGGTACACCCTGAACTGGTTGCCAGCCAATTGCTGGGTGCACGTAGACGAACAACTATCCGCGCTCACACTCACACCTGGGGACAATTTGGAGTGTTCAATCAGCCTGCCATGCATGTTTTTGGGATGTGGGAGGAAACCGCAGTGCCCAGAGAAAACCCATGCAGGCATGTGGAGAACATGCAAACTCCACACAGG
This sequence comes from Hippocampus kuda, assembly GCA_901007745.1. Classification (NCBI taxonomy): domain Eukaryota; kingdom Metazoa; phylum Chordata; class Actinopteri; order Syngnathiformes; family Syngnathidae; genus Hippocampus; species Hippocampus kuda. Next base: position 9,821 of record CAAKHF010025628.1, on the reverse strand, counting down.
AAGTCCTGAGCCGGGTTCGAACCCACAACCTCTCCACTGGGAGGTCGATGCGCTAACCATGGGGCCGGGCCGCCTATTATTATTATTATTAATAATAATAATAATAATAATAATAATAATAATAATAATAATAATAATAATAATAATAATAGCATAATAATAATAATAATTTTCTTGGAAATAAAAATTCAAGTTTTTTTAACATTTATATTTATATTTTTTGTATTACCATTAGCAAGAAAATCTGTGCAGTATGCTTATTACCTACATTGTATAAACATAATATATCGTGTTAAATTACCCTGCTATACAGATTGTTAAAATAAGCGCAAGTCGTCTGCACATACTGTTAGTATTTAATCATTTCCAGAATTTCACAGTTCAAAGTGGTTGGGAGGTGCATCAAAGGTTCTGCACAGACAAGTGACAAGTGAAAGAAAAATCTGAAGAGGCAACCTCTCTGGTCATCTGACATTGTGGCTATTAACTCAGTACTACAGCAAGGATGTTACATATGTCATCTTCTTTGACAGCGTGCCTTTATAAATGTACACACAGGTAAGATGACGGCTTGTAGATGACCAGCCGACCTTTTCATATAACTCACAGAAATGCTTGAAGCTGTCTTGTGCAATAAATTGAGGGGCGATCAATTACATCCAGTGGTTTAAGAGTAATGGTGGCTGCACTCCAGCGTTCAGGATATGACTGAAACATTGACATTATTCTAAAATACAGTATGCTGCACATTTTTAAAATGAAAAATATTCAATATAGGGGTGGGTGCAATTGTGTGTTTTTAGAGTAAAGAAGGCCTTATGAACTAACTGCATTTGCCAGACCTACAGTATTATGTCTTAGATTATTGTGAATAAAGATTGTGAGATGAGGACTATCATCTTGTCAGAGAGGATTACTTTGGCAACGACTATATATTGTAGCCTAAATTTTACAGTGCAATGCGACTGTGCTTTCAATGGCCCTGTCGCAATTCATCTAACCTCCACATCATTTAGACGTCAACATTCGGCCCCTGGAGGGAAGGACAAATGCAAGGAACAATATAGACAAAAAAAAATATGGTAGCCAATGTTGAAAGAGGTAGGCATTGGATATGAAATGTTTTGAACTCAATTATTATACAGATCAGTATTCAGGACCTTCTAACAAACATGTTAGACATCATTTGATAACCTGCACCAGTTGCTAGCCACTAAATCCTAACCCCAGAGGTGGGCGTGTCTGTAAATTTTGCCGGTCGATCATTCGTCAACCTCAGTCCATAATCTTTTCAGCCAAACTAAAACTGTAATCGCCAGTCCATCATCAATCCGTTGTCATTATTTTAACCGCAATTTCGTTATCATTAGGACCGTTGGACCTTTTTTTTTTCAGTAAAACACACACACACACACACACACACACACACACACACACACACACACACACACAGTGTGGGGATGTGGGACAATGCCATTGCGGTCTGTGGGACGAGTGTTACAGTTCATCTGATTAACTGGTCAGGTGTGGCCATTAGTGCAATGTGAGTTCAGTAATTTTGCATTTACTGTCTGTAGATTCATCACAAGCTACATAAAAATTGTTCAACTGCATAACTGTTCAATTTATCAATAAACATGTGAAACAAATTGGCTCATTGACAACTCCTGGCTGGCGGCAAGAAATTGCTGTTTGTTTCACGTGTTTATTGAAGAATTGAACAGTTATGCAGTCGATGTATCTTGTGACAAAGCTGCAGACAGGAAACCCAAAATTACTGGACTGACCTTGCCCTCAGGGCCACAGCTGGAATCGCGAGGCAGTTAATCTGGAAGCCTGTTAAACCTTAACACCGGCGGGACCTAAAAAAGGAGCGCAGGCTTGGAGAAAGTGAACTACGATTTAGTGAGCAGCCAACACAAACACAGGTCACCAGATAGACAAACAAGATTCAAACTTTTTCATTTTCTCCCGGGGAATGAGGCGGCCCTCCTCTGCTCTGCTTGAGGCTCCGTATATTCACCCCAGCGACCAAACACATGTGGGATGTGTTTTTGTCAGTCTTCAGAGGGACGGGAGTCCGTCAGTGACGGACTGATGGGTCTGCCACTACTGAAAAATGCAGACTGTGTTTTCTTTTAAGGCTGTATCCCATTGAGGGGCCAATGTTATCGAGTGTTGTCAAAGGTAAAAAACACAAGTTCACTTCGGGGTTCGTTCTAGGTCACAAACGTTTGCCTCCCGCTGTTCACCAACAGTTTTAATGTATTTCATGCCAAAACGTGGCAATACGTTTGCATAAACACAGTCATTAAGGGTGTTTTTTATTTTAAAAAAATATTAATAAAGAGCTTTGCGCAACTCCTCAGTCAGTATAGAGGCTGTAGGACTTATTTCAGTACAATAAATCAGCATGAGATAGCAGGCATGGCTTTGATCAGATCTTGGTCGCACAGAGTGAGTGGGCGTGGAGTGTGGTTCCATGATCCTTAGGACCTCAGGTTATCCTAGTTTGCGAGATGGTGTGCGGAAGCGACGCCACCAGTGGATAAATACCGGCAGCTAATTCTACAACAGAACTTTTTCAAATCAAAAAAAGATGACCAAGTCCTATCGTCATCCTAGACGAACACAAGCACACACGCACGGAGGCATACAAACACATGCACACGAGCAAACACACCCAATGTTTACTAAAAATGATAAAAGGTATAAATGTATTTTCCTGATGAAAGAAGAGGGTTAAAGCTTTTTTTGTTAGGTTGCATGCCTATGTCGCTAGAAAACTCAAATTTTTTTTATCAAAATGGTAAAAAATGGCTGGCACTGGCACTCCCATTTTGAGAAAAACGGCGGGCACTGAATGAGGTCATGTTTTTTCTTGTCACAATAAAATTTCAAAGTTCAAATTCCCTTCCGACAAGAAAAGTACAGGCGAACATTTGGCAAACATTCGCAAAATTGAACGACGACAAGGAAAAATCCGCTACTACGAAATTCTTGAAGAAAAACTTTGGGAGGCCCTTTTGTGCTATACATGGCTGCGGTGTTGCTTTCTTGGATACTTTTGGTGTCAATTTAGAACGTGACGTTGTCGAGCCCTATCTCCAACCTCATCAAACAAATTTGAGATGAAGTAGAGCAGAGATTGTGAGCAAGATCTTTTTATCCAACATCAATGACATCTGACCTGAAATTATTCAACTTCACGAACATTACATCTTCTCAGTGGAGCCTTTGTATTGTCCTCCATGTCTACTCTCTGTATGTGTACTGTAACGGCCAAATGTTCCAACATATTTGTTATTGTGCATGTTTGCCATTTGGATTTTATGAATGGTGTCGTGGTACATTTGCCATACTTTGGTGCAGGTATCTTGGGAACTCTAAAAGTGGGAACTCGGCAAAATGGGACAGCTGTGTGTGCTCTGTGATGGACTTCCGACCAGGGGCCGGGCCTTTGTCTGCCTCTCGCCTGAAGTCAGCTACCATAGGCTCCATATCCTCACAACCTTGAACAGGATAAGCACCGTAGAGAATGAATGGATGGAAAGATGCATATTTTGACACATGTTCCCTCAAAGTTGATTTCTCTCCCATCCGTGACAAGGTGTGAGCAGCATTCTGGAAGATAATGACAAGGTCATGTTCCAAACGGTGGGATATACAGTAGCTCCTCTGCATCCCATCGCACTGCCCTAACCTTTCCAATGAAATGCGGCAGGCATTTTCTCTTAGCTCCCAGTCAAATGCCTTCTTTAATTATGGAAAGCCACAAAGGGCTGCGGGGGAGAAGGAAAACACTGTAAGGGTGAGAGTATGGAGGAGCATGGGGGGTGTGGTATGGTGTGGGGCTGTATGGAGTTGACAACCCAGGGCTGAATAGTGTAAATGGATTTCAAAACAGATGACCTGCATGCTGATCTCATGATCTGTGCCTTCCAGTCTTTCCTAAATGCAACCTTTTCATTCCGCATTTCTCTCTCATCATTTGGCTTCTTTCTTCTTTCTTGAATTGACCCCCGCCTTCAAACACACACAGACAGCACACACGCACGTCCACCCGCACACACTGCTACGCATTATAGCCAGGGGTATTATCGTAGAAGATGTCCAGAGGTCTACGTTGGCCTTTCACCCTGGTCTCTGGGATAGAATGGGGCCCTGCTCAGTGCCTGAACATAAAAAGCGACGGGGCAAGCAGTATTGTTGGCGGAGGCTGCTGACTGACAGGTCATTTTTCACCCATTGTTTTTTTTTTTTCCTTTAATTTTAAACAGCAATTTTAGCTCATAAAGTAATGCCTTGGCAACCATGAAAAAGTAGCTTCAATGCTCTTGTTATTGTTAAGTGATGATCCTTGTGCAAAAGTAGCCAAGTTTGTTCGCCAGGGTACTTCATCATTTTTTTTCACATGAACAGTACTTAATTTATTACAATCTTGTCCTCTAATGGGAATGATTATTGTTTTATAAATTGTGGTTAAACACATATTAAAACAGATGTGACAAAGTCATTGAGGAGTACAGAAAGTAACCTAAGCACCCACGGCACTTTCTTTTCTCAGGTTTATTTCCTCGGAATTTGTATTTACAACCAGAGAGATTCTAACATGATCCAGTCACTCAGTAGCTGTGGATTCCCATTTGCTGTTTGTATCTGGCTCTGCATGAAAGAAGAGCAACGAGACACGCTCCAAGTTTTAAATTGAATTTCATGCTGGATTAGTGGCAGTCCTCAGAAATGCATGTGAACCTCCCCCAGTGACGCACTCATCTTCACACTCCAGAGGCGTTATGTGGATGTGTGTCTCTCCTTCAATTAGTACACACCTAGTAGCACACAGCGTTGCCATGTAAGTGGATGTAATTGCCTTGTTAGTTTGTGTTTGTCTGCCTACTCCACATTTTAAGGCAGGGAATGGTTCCACTCCTTACTTTCACCTGAAGGATTGTTTATTAGTGCCCCTCACTCAACTCAATAACAACAATCAATTAAATTAAGGAAATTACCTCAGTAAGATAAAAAGGCTACATAGAATACATACATCCGCACAAGCGTGCACACACGCACACACACGCACACACACACACGCACAAACACACACGCGCACACACACACACACACACACACACACACACACACACACACACACACACACACACACATCTACAAACACTTCTTGTGTGCTCTGTCTTCCAGGGACTCCTTCCTTACTACAGTTTCTGGCCAGGTCTAATGGGGTCCAGGCAGCCTGGGGTCTTTCTGTCCTTTGCCATGTCTCCTCTTTAGCACTGACCCATGCTAGAGGAGCAGGGACTGGGGCCTGGGGGATGAGGTAGAAGTACGTGTGTTGGTTTGTGTATGTGTCTGCATATGAGGAAGAGGATGGGGGGGCTGGCCTCTGCGAGCGGCAATGGGTGAGCAGAGGGCAAGAGTGTGGGGGTTGAATAAAAGCCATGCAATCCTCTCCTTTCCTCCCCTCACTCGTGATCTGGCCTGAATGACATGGATGAATAACAGAGATGTGCTCTCCTACAGACCGCCCTTGTGCTTTATATATTTATATATATGGTCAGGCAAAATGATCTGACACATTTGTAGGTTAAATAAAAGGCAAATAAAGTAAAGAAACAAAATAAGTTTGTATTTTTCTTTCGAAAAGTACATTTAATGCCATTTTTTTTCATATAATACCATTTTGCTTTGTTTCTTTATGATGCCATTGTTTTTCGTTTCTTTTTCAGTTGCTACCATGAATTGGACTGGTGAGCATTGTGGTAACAATTATCAAAACAAATGAATCTGCAACTGCAACACAACGAGCGTTCCGTTTGCACTTCGATCTTGGTAGACATGATCGCGTACCAGCTTGAAACACGATCTTGTTATGGGTGAACAACTTCAGAGCTACTGGATCTGCATTGAAACAAAAATCAACCGGCCGACCTCGGACCGCCAGAACTCCACTTAATTTTAAAACATAATAAAACAGAATGGCATTAGATGTACTTTTCGAAAATAAAAACAATTTTTTGTTTCTTTACTTAATTTGCCTTTTATTTAACCTACAAATATGGCAAAATGATTTGAGTCAAATCATTTTGCCTGGCCCTGTGTGTGTGTGTATATATATATATATATATATATATATGGGGAGGGGCGTCTAGAAGTGTATTTCTGTTTGTTTTTGTGCTTTATTTGTCCAGGGCACGTGCTTGTTTTCTACACTCCAGGTTCTGCTTCCACGACAAGAAACGAGCAGCTGTGAACACCCTCCACCGAGGCTGAACAGAAGACGGCCAAACACAAACAGAAATATGTCGGTGAAGTTCTGTCAATCTGTGTCGGAGAAATCAGGGCTGGCTCACTGTATGAGACAGATCCACCCCTTAAATTTCCCCAGTGTGGGACAAATAAAGGATTATCTTATCTTATCTTAAAATGAGACCATTTCACATGGCAAATAAATTGCTGTAAAACTACGCCTTATAATCTTAATACTTGGGGAATTGTGACAAAAGCTCGCCACATTTACATGTTATCAAGAAGTGTTTTAATTGGCAAGAAAAAATGTTAAGAATAATATTTAAAGAAAAACTCATCATGGTAACTGACACAGCTCGAAACTGACAAAAGTAATAATAAAAAAATGTAGTGAAATTCAACCACTGAATTTAAATCCGAGCTCATCAGAATGGTCCTATGTTTTGTTCTTGGCCATTCTTCATTATGTGTAGCAAGGTTTTTTGGATCATTATGTTGTTGGAGGACCCGGGATCTGCTGTTCTTTTCATATTAACTATTGTTAATATCAAATATTAGAACATATATCTCCTTTTCACAGGTAATGTCATTTTTTAAGATATGTTTTGATTTGTCAATTTAAATTAGATCATTGACCATAAATTTGTTGTTTTTTTTTTCTTTAAAGTGCACCAACAATCCAGTCCACGTCATGTGTCACAAGATGATGTAAGCTTTGTATGCATTTAATTATATCTAATTAACCTGTCTTTGCATATGAATCATTCAGTATGCACAAATGTGTTTATAAGTGTTTGGGTTCTAAAGGGTGGTGAGGGAATTTGCAGCAGGGGAAAATAAACAATGTGCTTTCCTTGTCAAAGCCAAAACCCCAAGGCTGTGGAATATAGTCCAGGACACAGTTCAGCACAGTATGAAATGCAGTCAAGCTTCGCTGGGGCATGGCTGGGGCATGTGCTGTTGTGTGGCGTGTGCATGGGTTTGCATGTGTGTGGGTTTTTTTTTTTCTTAACAACATTGATGAGATTCAACATATCCCAATGTTTCAGCAGTGTGAGAGATTCAAATTCAAATCAGCGATTGTTGGTAAGAATGATGACAACAGAGTACATCGACAAAATGTGAAAATGTAAAAGAGAAATTATCAGCAACTTCAGTGGGGTGCATGATAGCATTTACTCAGGGAGCACTGAAGATAAAACTGTTTCATCAGCAACGTCAGATGATGGCTACTTTGTCCACTTGGACACTGAGTTTTCACAGCATATTGGATAATGCAAGCACTGCTCGTCGAAAGCGAACATTTTCACCGAAGCTTGCGCCCAAGTTACTGATAGTAACTGACAGGGGTTGCTGAGGTCCCAGCATCTCAGAAAGCTCCACTTCAAGCTTCATGCTTTGGCTATCATATGAAATTAGTAGATACCGGACTGATGTGTTACATACAATAGCAAAAAGTGTCTGTGATGAATTTCAATTCATTTTTTATTATATTTGCAATGCCGTAATTTAAAATGGCTTTTTTAGATTCTGTTTAACTGCACGCTAATGGGTGTTATCACCTTACTGTGTGGTCTGGTGATTAATGGCACAATAAAGAAAGACATTTCCGACAACTGCACTGACATGTGCTGCAATAACGTTGCTATGCAAATGTGCAGCAATCAATCTTGGCAGAGAAGTGGTTAAGTTTCAAAGGGAGGTGGAACAAAAAGCCAGCCATATTGGCAGCATGGCGTGCCAAGTGGTAGTCATGGCCCCTGCCCAGCCCTCCTATTACGAGGCTGGCAGTAAGTTGGCCTGCCCGCTTGGGAAAACAGGGCACTGACACCAGGAACATATGCAGCAACACCTGACTACTGGGCTTCGGCATTGGACCTTCTGTCACATAGATCCAACCTAACAATGTTGGATGAAAACAACAAAAAAAACCCCACATATTTATTAAGATATAGAACTGACTTGACAACCTTTACACTCATGCTTTTCCATCAACGTGGACTATACATGACTGTATATAAAGACTAAATAGCATTTTTACTACACCGCAATGAGACCAGTAATGGCATGCACACTGACTTGAGAGAGCAAAGCCACTGGGGATTCATTTCCTAAATCAGTGAGAGGAGATGCCAGGCTTGGCTTGCGTGCCAGTCGCCCGCGGTGCACCACACGCCACCATGCTGTGCCAGCAAACAACACTGATGCCCTCCATTTGCGGTGTCACATATATCAAATGCATGCTGCCATCACTTAGCTCGCACTAGTCTCAGCCCGGCCTGCCTGCCTGGCATATAAGTATGCATGTTCACCATCTGCCGTCATCCACTGCAATGTGCTTCAACTGGTGTAGTGTACGACTGACCGCATGAGAGTGACAATGATTGATTGTATGACTTCAAATCGGGATTAAGTTTAACCGTACATCTCAATAATTTGCTATCTCTTGCAACTATTTTAATTTTTAAGTGACAGCAAAAAGCGCTGGAAGATGGACAGATGGAGTGATGATCGTCATAAATGTACTTATTAAAAAAAAACTACTCATTTGGCACAACTTCACTTTGAGACAAAACAAAGATTGTACAGTATTTAATATTTTTTCCTCTCCTGTTATCTATCAAGTATGGTTTTAACTAGAGCTGTCAAACGATTAAAATATTTAATCTAATTAAAAATGCAACTGTCATAATTAACTCAAATTCACTAAAACTTAATCGTGATTACTCACGCATTTTTGATCGTTTCTGAATTTCCTTTTATATTTTTTTGTCCAATTTTTCCCCTATTTTAATGCTCTCATCAACATGGAATCATGAATCAGTTTTCTATGTGCAAAATGCAAATATTTAATAACAATTTCGATTTTCAATTTTACATGAACATTTTTCACTTGGAGCAGTTATTCACACATAATCTCTCACACAATATTACTGTCCATCAACAACAGTGAAAAAAATATTTTGTCACACAACTGCTGCTTTAACAACTCTTTTTATGGAATCAAAACAGAGTAATATAACATTATAAAGTGCACATCTAAGGTAAACTAGTACTCAGCCTATAGTGGATTTAAGCCATGGTTGCATACTTCGTTTTTCTCAAGTTTGCTTTGAACACAGCAATCAGGCTATGTTGATTCTGTTGGTCCTACTTGCGCGGAAGTCTCTCTACAGTTTTGTGTAGACATTATTTCGGATGACTACACTTGGTTCGATGACAACACTGAAGACGTTTTATTTTCGCTAGGTCGCTACCACTGCAGCCACTACCACTGTCAGACGAACACAGAGAAGCTCCACCCGCTCTATTTATATGGACAGAGAACGCTGCAACCTTCCACACAAAATAGTTCCAAACAAGTAACAATCGCGTCAGTGGCGTATATCGTATACCTGTATGATACAGGTAACTTTGGTCTTGTCAGTGGAACAATCTGGCAACTTTTTAAAAGTAAATTTTCCATTCATGAACTCTTTAAGTATCCGTTTCCGATGTCTCGCGCTGCCATGGCTGGCAAAACAAAGTGCGTGGACCTGTGCAGCGTGCTTGTT
>CAAKHF010025625.1:14827-29602 GCA_901007745.1 Hippocampus kuda | reverse complement strand
TTGTTAGAATCATTTGTTTAAGATGTACTGTATTATTTTCTGTATAAAACTTAATTTGGTGTTCAAAAAGTCTTTTTTCAAACTTGAGTCTTGAAAAAGAGGGGGTCGTCTTATAATCAGGGCCGTCTTATATTCGGGCCAATACGGTATTTCTTTAAAAAACACAAACGTATTTTCCGCACTAAAAGGCGCACCTAAAAGCCTTCCATTTTCTTAAAAGCTCACAGCGCGCCTTAAAATCCAATGCGCCTTGTGTGGGTTATTACGGTAATATTTCGACCCCAAAATGGCTCCTTGCTCGAGACATGCTGACAACGCAGAGTTCAAATTTAAGGCGATCGGTTACGCAGTTGAACACGGAAATAGAGCAGCGGCAAGAGAGTTCAACGTTAATGAGTCAATGTTATAACTTGCTGTTGGATTAGCGAACTGTGTCGCTGCTTTATTAAATATGTTTTACTGACATCCGATCGTTCTGTTGGTGTTTCCTTGAGCGTAGCTCCACCTAGTGGATGCATTGTAGATTGCATCTTATAATGCGCTGCGCCCAATGTATGAAAAAAATTACAAAATAGGCCATTCGTTGAAGGTGCGCCTCACAATCCAGTGCGCCTTTTAGAAATACGGTACTGGTCCAGAAATCTAAATGAGTCAAATTGAAACAAGAAAAGCGGTAGCCGAGCGTGCCTATTTGTACCACAAAGCGACATACAGGCAAACCTCGGTTTTCGAACGTCTCTGTTCTCGACCAAATCGGTTTTCGACCAAAAATTGAGTTTTTTATGCCTCGGATGACGACCGAATTTCGGTTCTCGAACAAACTGAGCGCACTTGAATGCGTCACTTGACTCCTCTCGCCTTCCTTACATGAGGAAGTGACGCTTCCTCGTGTTGACGAGGAAGTGATACTTCCTTGTGTAGCGTTCCATTGTGAACAGACGTGTTCAATAAAGATGTTTTTTTTTTTAAAAAGAGTGTGGTTTCGGTTTGCAAACAAATCGGTTTTCGAACAGCCTTCTGGAACGGATTATGGTCAAAAACCGAGGTTGACTGTATATTCTTGCACCTGAATATAGCACGGGGATGGGTGAGTAGCAACAACAGGTATCACGAGACATTTTACTGCCAACACAAAGCGTAGCCTGTGCTAGTTAAGACAGTTCCAAGTCCTAGTCGCTTTTGAATAAGTAAATTTCAAAGTCTCGTGGACTGATTGGTAGCATTGGAACATACCAGCTTGCGCTTCTCATCAAAACGTGTTGCTTTAGCTTGTCCAAGGTGATGACTGTAAATCGGGGGTGTCCAACCCTGGTCCTCGAGGACCCCTAAACGGCCTTGATCAGATGTCTTGCCTCCACCACCACAACCTGATTCAAATGATCAACTCAGCAGAAAGGTCTTCAGAAGCCCGGTAATGAACCTGTGCTGGAGTAGGGACACATCTCAAAACTGCTGAACAAGGGGTTGGACACTCTTGCAGTCATCGTCCATTTTGACCTTGCTGGATTTCAAAGTAACATCGCCAAGATTGCTCTGTCCTGCGTCAAAGGTCCAATGATGCTTTGAGGAGATTTGATGTGAGACTTCACAGAGGTTGGCAAATTTTTTTTTTTTAAATAAAACATGAATTGGATCTGTGAAGTGTAACTGACAGCGAGGCCTCCCCACTGCGTCGTCTGTCTCCCGCCGTCCGTTATGTTGTGAAATCTCTCCCCGCCGCCATCGGAAGATGACTCACCGTCCATCGAAGCTGACAGTGGCATTGTGTGAAGCGCCTCAGGCGATGCTTAGTGAGGTTTCGCTGCGGCGAGAGATGTTGCCCCTCTGCGGATTATCCGTTGACCGCTAATGTGTGTCACAAAGCCGCGTCGTCAAAAGTGTTTTAGTTGATTAAAAACACACGTTTCGTGTGTCTGGGGGAGGGTGAGGCTGATTGAAAACACCCTCGGCTGTCACTGAAGCTACAGGAGAGCGTTGGGTTGGCGACGTAACTCGTATACGTAACAAATGCAGCGTCAACCTAAGACGGTAAATTGTGAGTCGGAGAATGACGACGACGCAAACGACCTTCAGAAAGCAGATATCATCTGGAACATGCAGTGGGGTTTTTTTTGTTGGTTTTTTTTTTTTTGCTGGACTGTTGAACCCTCCTGTGATCCCCCCAACCAAGAGTGGAGTCAATAATCCTGGGTTTTACCAGGCCATAAGGCTTTCTGACACAATGTGACATCGCAGTCAGATGGCTGTTTATGGATCGCTCGCTCGGGCGGTAATCTCACGGTACACACTGAGTGCAAGCGCTGCTCTGCCACCACACATCTGTGTCTGCACGAGTGTTTGCTCTCAAAATAAAGTCCGCGTGGCGGTTGATAATGTTTGTGACTTGACCTCTGCCAAGGCTGAACAATCCTCAAATGTGTCGGGTGTATGTTTCAGTCTAAAAAAAAAAAAAAAAATAGCACTGTGTTGAATAAAAAAGACAACATTAAAAAAAATGTCGTGAAATAAATTGAATTTATGAGCAAAGTACGTACTGGAGTGTTTTGGAGCACTCGTAGGTCATTCTCATGGCTGCTAGGCAGAAACATTCTTTGTCCAAAGACGATCAATTTTATATGACCCCGAGGCTGTTGAAAATAGCTCGAGAACAAATTGGTTAACTCCCCGAGAAGTGTTGTCAAACTCTGCCACTTCCTTCACTCTGTGGGAGCCGTGCGGCATTATGTTGCCTCAAGCTCAAAAGTCTGGATATTTTGTTTTATGTAACATGCAAATCAATCAGGTTAGATCCGTTTGAGTCAGGCCGTTTTGTTCAAAATGGATCGCGATGATGCTTCAGAGTCAAAGGGAATCGATCAGCCACCGAGTTTCTGTTAAAATTCATAAAACGATGTTAGCTTATTAACTCATTCACTCCCAAAGACATTTTTAAACGTCTTTTCAGACTTGGTCTAGAATTGGCTGGTACTGAATGAGTTAATTTTTATTTATTCATTTTTTTGCTTGGCTCATGGTTGTAAGGCCTTTGAAAAAGAGTTTGGAAAGATGACATAACCACAGTTAACTTTTTAAATCCTTCCGTCATGGTTGGGGATTGGTACAAACACAGACTTTGATGAGCACGGTCGGCGGCAACGACGTGTCCGGAACGTTCAGATGGAATTCCTGGTTGGACATGTTTTTTGTGTTGTATTGATGTTAGCTATATGAGAACACTTTAAGGTATAAAGCCAACTTCAGTGATCTGGCATTTAGAAACTCAAGCAAGATGGCATTTTTGAGATTTCCCAAAAAGTTTTTACAGATGCAATTATTCCAGCTAACTATGGGCAATGAGATCCAATGCAAGAGGCCCACTCAAGTAGCCAATAATGAACAAACCAAAATCTGGGATACAGCTCTCAGATGACATTTGACGAGTCGGTACGAATGCCAACATTCCACCAACCGACAGATAGCCACGCTCATTTCGCTGCCCCGTCCTTGACAACAAACTGCAATGGTGACCCGTCCTCCTACATCTTGACTCCAGAACCGCCCAGCTTCCCTCCTGGCACCATACCCCACCACCCCTGCCCCCGCCCACCCCTCCCTCTCTGGAATTCCTCAGTCTCCGAAGGCCCTGGCGGGAGGCCATCGTAGCTTCCTGTTACTTGGGCGTGCTCTTTTTTTTTTTTTTTTTTGTCTTTCCACTTCCCTTCTTTTTGCACGCTCTAATTTGTTAATAGTGCTTTTTATTTTCTATCCGGACCGCAAGAAGCCGACGTGTTGCTCGACCGCTACCCCTGCAACAACTGGATGGTCCCCAATATCCTGTTGGTTCTCTGAACACTGCAATTCCAAATCCAAAATCACCCCTCCCCTTCCCCTACTTTCCACTCCGAGTTGGCGTCAAAACATTGAGTGGGAATTGTCAGTGCATCTGCACATGATGTAACAGAGAAGCCACAAAGACAAAGGGAAGCATGCAGATGAAAGAGGGAATAAAGGACGCAATGACAAAGCTAAAAATGAGAGAGCGAGTGAGAGAGAGGCCCGTGAGGAGAAGTGGAAACTGAGCTTTCCTGTCTGAAAAGATCGCAGCTGTGTGCGTCGCTCATCCGTCAGGTGGGTGGAGGACATCGGGCACACCGTGACTCTCGTGTCACCGTTTTTTGAAATCCACCCATGAGTGACATCACATGTGTGTTTTCGTTGGTCATTCTGGCATTGGCGGTATCAAACGATTGATTTATACCATGAAATACTTTTAGTATTACTCTCAAGAGTGCTCGGAGCAGTCACTAAATATTGTTACAAAGTCACTAAAAGTTAACCTTGAACAATTAGATGAAGGACTCATCGGAAAAAGCCCGGATGACCCCTTCAAACAAATATGGCAGACTTGTGTGTTTTGTCGGGCATAGTTTCTTGTTTGCAAGAGACCATCCTTCCAGATATCACCTCCCAGGGTCACAGCAGGGGCGGTGGGGGGGGGGGGGATTATATTACAGCCCGGCTCGGTGGGGGCCACGCAACCAAATCTCGCACCTGAGGATGCCTGCGGTTGCTTTGTACATCAGATCAGAAACATGATCCTGTTGCGTGCAGATCTCATCGAGCTCAAGATCAGTAGTTGGGATCAGGGTCAAGAAGTGATCCACGGGAGCTTATAGCCTCGCAGGAGCACCAAGGTCCACAAGCCCCCCCAAGAGCAACCTTGTGCTACTTTAATCACCCGTCTCTCTCTCTCTATCGCGCCTTTGCCAGACCTTGCAGGATTTCAGATCCATTTGAATAGAAAAACATGAGTGGCTGACGCACGCTTGTATTTTGAAAAAGTCCATTTCTCATCTCATCAACATTTGTTTACCAATGCAACATACAAACGGCAACAGGTGAGCAAGCCTCTTCTCTCTCGCATCTCGGTGGCTGAAGTCCAACTTTAAGACGTTGCTGAAAGTCAACTCAAGTCAGTCTTTCAGTGCTTGCACCAGATTGAGATGAAACGTGATTTCCTCAGTCATCCTCTGGTGTTTCGCAGTAGAATCGTACGAAGCAGATAGATGGCTTGTCATTCGTACTTCATCGCACAGGGTGCAAGACGCACACTGAGCAAATCAAGGAATTGTTTTAGCCGAAACTCCTCTCTGCAGATGGAAGAAGTTCAAGTCACAAATGCCAGTGCTTGTATCTTCACACCCAAAACAAGGAGGTGTGGGGGACTCAAATTTCCCGACCACTGTTGTGCAATTCTGAAGAATGGTTGTTTTAAAGGTTCATCTTGCCAATTTCCCCCGCCCTTAACATTTAATTCTCTGTGAACTTGCAGATACAGTTTTTGGAAGACCCACGCAGGAATATGCGGCCGAGTTTTGGTCTCCTTCTGTAAATTGGGCTGATTTGAAACCGTTTGGATCAGTTGATTAAATGCTGAGAGTTGGGGGTAAGACACCAGACAAGAGGCAACCGTAATCCCCACTGGTCAATCGGGAACCATCGCAGGGGTGTCAAATTTTTGTCACGGGCCACATTTTAGTTAGCGTTTCCCTTGGAGGGCGGTTATGACTGAAACCATTGAAAGAAGTCAAGAATAAATGTTGATTCAACTCCTGTTTAAGTTGCTATCATGAGGGCTTTGGTAACAAGAAAATGCTTCGAATATCTCTCTTATTTATTACGTATGAGAATTTAAAATTTTGGTCGACATTTTAAGAAAGCATTGTGGAAGTTGACATATTTGACTTGCTTCCGCGGGCCACATAAAATTATGTGGCGGGCCAGATTTGGCCCCCGAGCCTTGAGTTTGATCTACGGATTAGTTTGTTTCAATATACGTGTCTCATTTCATTTTGCGCGGCCCGGTAGTCCAGTGGTTAGCACGTCGGCTTCACAGTGCAGAGGTACCGGGTTCGATTCCAGCTCCGGCCTCCCTGTGTGGAGTTGTCCCCGGGCTTGCGTGGGTTTTCTCCGGGTGCTCCGGTTTCCTCCCACATTCCAAAAACATGCATGGCAGGTTAATGGAACACTCTAAATTATCTCCAAGTGTGAGTGTGAGCGTGAATGGTTGTTTGTCTCTGTGTGCCCTGCGATTGGCTGGCAACCGATTCAGGGTGTCCCCCGCCTACTGCCCGGAGACGGCTGGGATAGGCTCCAGCACCCCCTGCGACCCTAGTGAGGATCAAGCGGTTCGGAAGATGAAAGGATTTCATTTTGCTTGAAGGTGTTGGAACATTTGCTGGCCAGCTAAACAATAAAAACCAAATGAACAATTGCTGGGGGACTGCTATGTAAGTGATGTAACTCCTGGAAAAGTTGCGGTGAGTGGCCCAAATTCGAAGCGGTGGATATTGTTTGAATGAGCTGGAATGTTGCTGTCTCAACAGTGCAATTCCTGGAGGGACTGCTTTTTAACCAAGCCCTAAAGACACTCGGGGCCTCGGTTAATGCAGGGTGACGCAGGATCAAGTGGGCACACGCAAAGCTTTGCCTTCCACCCCTTCCAGGCACTGATGGCATCCTGTCTTTGCTCCCTCCGCCCCTCGGGCCTGCCCGCTGGCCATCGCCCCTGTCCTCTCTCTGGCTGCTCCACGCTGTGTTTACTCTGCCCCACAGCGCCAGGGCCCCGCCGAGGGGACAATGCCGCCTTTCAGAGAAACTCTCGACCCCACGGTCGAGCACGGAAGTCCGCTTGAGAGGGAGGGCGGTGGATAGGAGGTGGGGGGGGGGCGACGGCCGACACCCCTTCCCCAAACTTCACAGCCATCCGCCAACTAGACATGCGCGCACACACACACGCGTGAGCGAGCGGTGCGCCTTCCTCTCTCCCCCCCACCCCCATTTGTCATAAACCTCCCCTGGTCAGCAGCAAATGAGATACAAATACTTTTGAGTCACTTCCCAACCAGTGCAACGTCTTCAGAATGTCCGGCGGCGGCGGTGGTGGCTGAGTCACCACGGGGCGAACATGGAAAACAATCCGGTGCCCCTGAAGACGCTTCAAGTCAAAAATATTGACGTTCAAACGCAACTCATGAAACTTGCTGCGCTGAGTGTGCGTTTTGCTTTCTTATTGAATTTTTGGGTGATACTTGATCCCAAGCAAAGCACATCTTCCACAAGAAGCGGGGATAAAAGACCGCAAGTGATACCAAGTACGCGGACTGTCCGGGTTTTGTTAGTTTGACCACAGTCTGCAACTGGGAGAGGAATTAAACATCTTAAGCTTCTTTTTTTGAAGACATGTCTACGACTGCATTTCCCCAAAACTCTGAAGTCTGGTCACCGCTGTATGGCGCCACTGTATGTAGATGTCACAATGATGTCATGAGAAGTGCTGATTCATTCAACCAATGGCTCGGTCAACTAATTGCATCGGTCCTAACGCAGTTCACGTTAGGTTTCCATTCAGTTTTTAGATGAAGGACCTGCCGTGTTTGAGAAAGCGTGGATTACAATGCTTCCAAGGAGGGAAGCAGCGTTTCTGTTTGTCCGCCCACAGAGGATGAGCGCGGGATTTGTTTGGAAAAAGGTTAAGCCGATCGCTGGTCTGCACCTCGGAGTAAGGGGCTTAATCATTTAGTGGATGACAGGCGTTTTTCTGCTTCCCTGGCCGCAGTGAGAAGCCACCGGGCTCGCCGTGCGGAAGCAGTTACGGCGCGGGCAAGGTTGAGCACACCCTTGTCACGTCGACAATTAGGACAGCAACAGCGATTGCGCCATCAAAATTTTAGCATTTGGAACTTTTACCAAACGAAATGGCCCTTTAACGAATACCCGTGTTTTGTTTAATGAGTCAGCATCCTTCCTTTTGATCTCAACCCTGCCCTGCACTGTTTGTGGGTGTCTTGAGAGTGATGGCCAGCGAACCTGGCGACCCCCGTGCTCCGTACCTCCCAGACACATGGCTTTTCTCATGTGGCCCCCAGCCAGTGGCTCTCAAAGCCCCCCATTCACAAGTGCTGGTGCCGCATGGGTGTGTGTGAAAGAGGATTGGTGGGGGTTGTTAAAATTAATGTTTAATCAATGACCGTGTGTGCGCTTCACCACACACTTGATGCACATGAGGGATAAGCCACTGAATTCTGTAGGAAAATGCTTAAAGATGATTCGTATGTATTTTGAAACTGAGGATGGATCCTACTCAATGTAAGACCATATTTGGGGCTGCGAATACAATTTTCCATTTCAAATTCAGATTCCATGTCAGGAAACATATTCCCAGATTAGCTAGCGGTAACGAGGCTCCTCATCCCAGAAATGTTGTTTTTTTTGCCGTCATCTGTTCTTGGACGATTCAAAAACTACTATGCTAACTACGATTGAATACCGAGGAGAAGAAGAAATCAGGTGCAATGAAAACTAAATGAAAGGAAAAATATTAAAACTCATTCAACAAAGTATATTTGAACTGTATAAATGTTAAAACACTATCTTGGATGTAATGTCTGGTTCTTGTTTATTCCATATGTTGGTGCGATTGTAGTCCCCAAAACGTCTTTTAAGATTAAAAAAATAAAATAAAAATGGCTTTTATTTGACAATAACAATATGACCCTATCTTGCTATGTTTGTACTGTCCCGCGTTTATTAGGTTCATATTGTATATTTAAATACGGCTATCTGTTGTTCTATAGAAAGCATGTACAGGGAAAGTAAAAAAAAATTATGAACATTTTAAGTGCGCTGGAAAAACAAACAAAAAAAAAAAATGCAGACAAAATTTGAACTTGGAGTACATGAATTTCATCGGATTGCATAACCTTATATACAACCTGGCAAGCATCTCCAAATTTTGTGAGAATTTTCATTTTATGCCGAACACCAAGAAAAGTTTTGGGAATTTGGATCTGAAGTACAGGAATGATTTAATGTCAGAAAATATGGCAGGTATCCCATCCATCCATTATCCGAACCGCTTATCCTCACTAATAGATGCCATTTAGGATCGCCATTGTTCCAAGTGTTCAAATAACTTCCGTGAGCAGCAATGTGCGTTGATGATGGTGCTGGTTGGGGAACTCAAGAGTGACATCTCGATGAAGTGGCCTGGCCCCAACCCTCAGGCTGGGTCTTGAGGTCAGTATGTTTAGGGGAAGGAGGAGGTGGAGTTGATGCAGCTGGACTTAAAAGCCTGCAGGGCGGGCGGGGTCCTGACCGGTGGGGCCTAAAAGGTCTGTGGAGTCTGATGATGCACCCTGCGAGGTTGGTGGGGCTGATGTGACAGGGTGCACGGGGCCGGGCGGGGGGTGCCTGGCCAAGGGGTGGGGTGGTCGAGCTTGGCGGTGAGGCTGACCATCTGGATTGGATTGTAGACATTCCTCAGGAAGAGTCTGTGAGTAAAGGTCAAGATGAAGGGGGGGGGCACTTTTTTTTTTCTTGGATCACTGTTTATTTTTCTTTAGCTTACTCAGTGTTTCGGTTTACAATTGTGGTCAGTTTACCATTGTTGGGGAGAAATACATTGGAATTCCAGATACATTTAACCTGGCAAATATCAAAAGTGTTTTTCATGATCGGTCACAGTCTGACACTGGAATGCTCAATTTTACGGGAAAAACATCCGACTCCTTTACCGGACCCTCCCTCTTGGCCCCTGTGTGCCCCCAATGTTTGTGCAGGTGTGGTCATGCTTTCCCTGGACGAGCCACTGGACCTGAAACTCCCTCGGCGGACCAACGGACGGGACCGTGGGTCGCGTTCACCAACTCTCTCGCCGACGATCCCCAAAAAGGCTCGCCATTTGCGCATGACGGACGATGGTACTGCGGTCATCGATCCCGCCTCCCCGGCGTCCCCGCACACAGGTGGGTGATGTCGCAAGCAGCGGAACAACCCTCACACTGTAGAACTCATCTCACTTTGGGATTTTTCTGCGGATATCTTAGGTATGCAGGTCGTCTCCCACGACCGAACAGATACCCCCACGCCTCCTGCAGTGGATCTGAGCATGTCTCCTTCCTCCCTTCACCACACGCCCACCTCACCCGAGATGACCAATGGGAGCTACGCTAACGCAGTGGTGAGGACCTGAGACCCTACCTCTGTCGCCGCTAAAAATAATCAAGGCGATGTAACTGCATCAAATCAAGTTCATGATTGTCGAGCTAACACAACTTTAGCGGTTTGCTGCGATACAGACATTTCAAGAGTGAAAAAGCCGAACTCTAAAACAGAGTAGAAGGGCTCCCTGCGGTGCCCCCCCCCCCTGCGGTTGTGGATGGTGGACATAATACAGGCAATAATTTTAGACGCATGTCGGGACGGACAACCAAATCTTAATGAACCCTTTCATACACCCTGTAACCTGAAAAGCTGTCCACTGTAGTCACCGCTGTCCCTGAAAGGGTTAAAGTCGGAATGCACGGCAGTAGCCTATCAGGAACCTGCTTTAAAGCAGTAGTAAATTCAGTATGAATAATTTATCATCTGTAGGCCATACATGCCGTATTGGCCCGAAAATAAGACGGTGTTTTTTGCATTGAAATAAGACTGAAAAAGTGGGGGTTGTCTTATATTCGGGGTCTAGACATTAAACCCATTCACAACGCTAGATGGCGCCAGATATCATTGAAGCAAATGCTGAACTTGACTCCCCAGGCCAAAGTGAACCCCTGTCACGAAGAATAAAAATAAAAATAGCGGTAGCACGAAGAAGAAAAATAAAAAATAGCGGTAAGAAAGAAAAGAGAAGAAAAGAAGAGAAGAGATAACAGAAAATGGAGAAACGTAGGGATAATCTGGAGAAAAGTGGGTCGAAGATCGGCCAGGTTAACCGGCAGCTGAGGAGAAGTTATGATGTCATTTACATTTCAAAAACCAGAAGCCATACATTTACGAATGTGATTGCATTTTCGTTTACATATTTAAATGTTCAGATATTAAGATTTGAATGAGGCAAAATAACATGCTTTTTCTCTCAAATATATTGTTAGAATAATTTCTTAAGATGTACTGTATTATTTTCTGTATAAAACTTAATTTGGTGTTCAAAAAGTCTTTTTTCAAACTTGAGTGTTGAAAAAGAGGGGGTCGTCTTATAATCAGGGCCGTCTTATATTCGGGCCAATACGGTATAAAATAATGCGTGTGCCAATGACTGAGCTTTCCTTCTTGCGCCACTGAGCAAACGAATTCGTTCTGGTCGATAGAAGTACCGGATGGTGTGCTTGCGTGGATCGCTTGGATCAATTGTCACTTCCATGTTATGCCGGTGAGCCACATTGTTAGCATGTCACACTGTTTACATAGCTAGCAAAATCCTGCCTCCAAACCATGTGGCTGAAAACGCAAGCCTGATTCGAGTTGTACAGCTCAACCGTATCATTCGCTTACAAGGGCTGGGAAATGTGTGCTGCTCGACGCCTCCGGTATCCCGAATAAGATCCTCTGTCTGTGCAAGTTTCATTCATCGGTATGAAGCATGCGCGCGTGTGTGTATACAGATATATAATCGGATTAAGGACAAGGTACAGCCACATGTCGGCTAATTCATTTGCCTGGCAATTGAATTGAGACAAGTTAGCTGGAAGCATTCATCCGCCCCCGTGTCCTAGCAAGATAGCGTCGGTCACTGCAAAATAGTCTGCACTTAAGTTGACCCCACATGGAGGCAAGTAGGACGCTGTCTCTCCATCTTACATAACAAGAGCTGCTCAGTTGCGCATGGCAAGGCAAAGATGAGCGGTGTAATTTGGTTTTCCCGAAATTTGTCACATAGGCTGCGCGTTAATAAGACAATCAGCTCTCAGATCCATTTAGGACGATTGTTTTCCCACTGCTATTACATCAGGTACATCGACTCGTATTTTTTTTCCCTGCCTGAGTTGCACCAGACTGTAATGTTGGAGTGTGCAAGTCCCAGCTGAGGTTCTGAGAATTTCATAGCTCTCATGCTGAGCTCGGAGAGAGTACACAGTTTTGTAGCCCACAGCGGGGGACTGCATCAAGAAGGGAAGTTGATTTTCTGAGTACCGACGACCAGACAATCTCAACTGTGATCACTTTTGTCTTTTACCGTCTCTGGAAACAAAATTTAGCCAGTGTGGCTGCTTGATCTTGATCTTCTCGATTGCGCTTTCCTCCCGAGACTTCCCAGCTGTCGCAAGCCTTTCAGTTTTTTGTGCCGATCGGAGCTGGGGCGGGACTTCACCTGCCGTCATCCATGTTCGTTGGCCAGACGAGTGATAAAAGGGCCTCCCCGGACCTCTCGTCAGATGAACAGCTGGCTTGCCGCTGGAAGAAGGTGCGACTCAGAAAGCGCAGATTTGATGTAGCCTCATTAGCGAAACTAAAATCTCTCCTTTTCGACAGTGCCGCCTGCTCTTTGACTCACTTCAAGACCTAGTGGACCATGTCAACGACTTCCACGTCAAGCCGGAGAAGGAGACAGGGTACTGTTGCCATTGGGAGGGCTGCGCTCGCAAAGGGAGGGGGTTCAACGCCAGGTGAGTGCCTCACAGGCAGCCGACATGAGGCGGAGGATCACGAAGGAGCTAGAATCATGTTTGCCCCACCCCCCGCAGGTACAAGATGCTTATCCACATCCGCACGCACACCAACGAGAAGCCTCACCGCTGTCCCACTTGCAACAAGAGCTTCTCGCGCCTCGAGAACCTCAAGATACACAACCGCTCACACACGGGTCAGTGGCGGGAGCAGAGGGAGTCCAATCAAACCAGTCAGACCACATCCAAACCCTCTTCCATTTTCTCCCGCAGGTGAAAAGCCCTACATCTGCCCGTATGAGGGCTGCAACAAGCGCTACTCCAACTCAAGCGACCGCTTCAAACATACGCGCACACACTATGTGGACAAGCCCTACTACTGCAAAATGGTGGGCTGCCTGAAGCGCTACACAGACCCGAGTTCTCTCCGCAAGCACATCAAGGCCCACGGCCATTTTGTGGCGCAGGAGCAGGGCTCGCCGGGCGGAGTGGGGTCCTTGCTGAAGGGAAGTCCAAGTGGGGGCTTTGCTAGCGGAGGGGCTAATGAGTCAGAGATGTCGTACGTGAGTGGGGCTCACATTATCATTCCAGGGTCAGGGGCCGCTCTCCTGGGCGCCCACACTCTTCAGGGCCTGGGCGGAGCTCTTCCCATGTCCTCCCTCAGTCCTCGGCCCCTGGACCTCAGCACGTTGGGTTGCCCTAACTCCCCCCCAGGCAGCTTGGGAGGGGCTCCTGCCCTATCGTTCAGTGGCTCCCCTCTCGCCCTGGCCAAGTCACCCCTGCTCTCTTCGGCGTTCGCCTCCTCAACCCTTGGCATGTCCATGGTGCCCATGCTGGGGGCAGGCGCCGAGCGCAGGGCCCCGAGCCTGCAGGCCAAGAGGGGTCGAGGGGAGGAGGCTGAGAAGGAGGTGACTGGGGGGGTGCTTAACCTTTCCACAGGAGGGTCTTATGATTCTTTGTCCTGGGTGGTCATCCCCCCGGGCACTGTGGTGCTCAAGCCAGCTGTGGTCAACTGATACGTACACATTCCAGAAGAGCTCACGGGGTCGGGACGGGAGGGTGGTGGGGTGGATCGGGTCGCACAATAGCTTCAAAGAGTGCGGCATATGTACAACAATATGGAGACCATATTTGATGAAAGTTGCAGAACGCAGGCCTCTTCAAGTCAAGGTTGTCAAGGGGCTGAAGAAGATTTCTAGAACAGCCCGAAAAGGGCTCCTTTGCTTTTCTAATTTTGTACATTTCTTCATTCCTTGTTTGCCGGTTCTGTGGACGGAGCCCATGAACGTGAAAGTCTTATACAAGTCCTTCTATTCTTTCCAGTATTTATGAAAGATTATCGACCGTGTGCCTCTAGCCAAGCCGTGAGATAGACAAAGCCCGTAAAGAAATGCAAGTGACGCACTCAGCGCTAGGCAAATGTGCACATTTTTTTTTAAACTTTGAAACCTATAACGTACAGGCTTCTGTGATTCGTACGATTCAGACGAACTTGCCAGACCAAAGCAAGTGAACGTAAAGCGTCTTAAACGGTTCAGTTACACACAGCACTTAAAAAAAAAAAAAGGTTAGCGTCACAAAATCTCAAAACTGCTGCTAACCTCTTCGTGTGACTGGGAGCGAGTCTCTTTTGACAATCTTTCCCCATTTCGGGGAGGCCAACTAACACCGACAAGCCTGGTCCAGGGAAATTTCTTGCCAGGCATTGTAGATTGCTTTTACAGCGATCCCGAGAACAGACAAATGGTGTTAGAGCACCTGGCAAAGACCAATAATCACTTCCTCTCAAGAAAACGGAAGGCACTGATGTTTGGCTCCCCGCAGTGGCAGGATGAGGGGCACAACATGCCACGGAATTGGCACAGTTTCTTGCTCCTGGATTGTCCAGCTGCTTTCCCGTAATGGAATCAACACGGCCAGTTTGTGTATGAAAGGCCCACTGTGCCGATAAACACTGCTGTCTTGTGTTTTCTTTAAAGAGTGACCCGGCTGAAAACCAGCTGGGAAAAAACACGTACGGCCGGCCCGGCCGTTCACTGTTTCACCTCTTGGTGGAAGTTTTGTCCTGCGTTTAACCAACTGTGCCAAAAATAGTAAAGCGGCCAAAGTGAGATGTTCATATTTGGCTGGGGGGGTCCAAACATTCAGTGCCAAGTCCAGCTGGACTGAAAGTGAAGCCACACGAGACCAAACTGCCTCATTTGAACAACAAGAAGAAAAAAATGTCTTCTGGAAACGAGTGATCATAATTTGATCAAGCAGTCGCCATGCACTTAGCATAGATGCCATTTTTTCCTCTACATTTTATCAAATGTTCGTTGATTTTAGTTTTTTTTTTGGGGGGGGGGGG